>PPHD01000004.1:117680-133807 GCA_002909625.1 Bambusicola thoracicus
GGGTAAAAAAAAAAAAAAAAAAAGAAGAAGACGACGACCTTATCAGTGAAACATTTAGTAATCACTTGGAAATTCTCATTACTAACAGAAGATTGCAGATCCTGTATACGCCCAAAGGGGGCAGTAGGACTTAAATCTTCGGTGTTTTTTATTAATCAAATGAATTTTAAGCATTGATCACTTATTATTTTGATTTTATTTTTGTACATTCTATATGCTCACAGTTTCCCATTTTAATGCAGGTCTGAAGTTGACATCTCAGGTCTCCTGATCTGGCAGACTCTTTTCATTTACCACTGTTTTAGCAGAAGTCAAACTGAATCAGCTGAACCCTCCTTCACTTGCCTTTAAATTTGCAAAAAACAACCATGCATGCCAAAATAAAGTCATGTCTTTTAGTTTCTAAACTGTTTGCTTTCTTTTCAATTCAATTTCATTTCCTTGCAGATAGTGTCCTAATTTTAACGTACAGGCTAACTTACCCAATATAAATGTAACAGAAAAGGCAGTTTATGATTGAGGAACTGACATAGAACTTGGGAAATACAACTGTAATTTTCAAAGCTGTCAGAGACTCCTCTATAGCCACAGCTAAAGCATTAAATCCCTGCAGATCTTCTCTACAGAACAGAGATGCTTATGTTCATATTTCCCATTCTTTCGCTATTTCTCTTATCTAGCTAGCAAGGTCTTTGGGTAAGTCCATCTTGTACTTGCTATTTTTATAGTTATTTTATACTAAAAAGGTACACTATTATCATTTTTCGATTTATTCAGTATGAAAATGAGAAAGAATATGATTCTCCTTGTCATACATAAATTCTTGCTGTTGCTGATTTGTCATATTGCAGGAGCAAATGCATTTCACCAAGTAACAAAACTTCAGAACAGAAAGTAAACATTAATTTATTGGGAAATCATACCTTAGTCCAAGTTACTTGAGGCTGAGGTCGTCCTGTTATTTTACATGAGAATCTGCCTGTTTGGCCTTCACGCACAACAACTCTATTGGGTTTTGTAGCAAACTTTGGTGGACTCTCTCCCCAGATGCTTGGCCTATGCTCCACAGGTGGAACACTCAGCCTTCCCCTAAAAAGGTAATCAACATCCTAATTTTAAAGAAGGACAACTAGAAGTTGTTTTTAAGCACATTTCAGGAAGCATTTTAGAGTAGAAGATTTTCAGCCATATGTTTTTTTTTGTGTGTGTGCGTCAATGGAAGAAATGGAAATGCTGGTGATAACTGCTCTTGACTACTCATGCAGCTAAACAGTACAGTGCTATGAACCCTCATCCAGCATACACATAACTCATATGACACATCTGGGGGATGTGAGTTGCTTATAAGTAGAGCTGGACAAACCAAATGAAAAGAAACACTATATACATTCAGTTTTCCCTCTTCTCTATTTCTTAATTGTCCCATAATAGATTATTTGTGCATACTTGTTCAATGTTCACAGTTCTTTATCATATAGTTTGTTTTAACATTCAGTGCAATTTCTGAATATAAATCATCAATTTCTTTTGGCAACATTTTTGACATGTCCTGCTAAAGCAAACATGAAAACAGCACAGAAACCCATCCAAACAGCAGTGAATGTTCTTTAAGTGTAAAATCCAGCTCTATTTAAATAGATGGCACATCTGGGAAACCACATGGGGAATGAAACTAGAATGACGAGAGTGACTGCAATCCAAAACCCTCAGTTAGGTAGCCATAAAACTTCAAACATCAAACAGTAACACAGCAAGTAAAAGAAATTTGCAACTTCAGGTATGTTAATGTGAAAGAGAACACTCACATTCTTTGCTCTGAAGTCCTGGTACAACAAAGACACACATTAACAGATGGCAATCAGTAATTTTTTCCTCTTTTTTTTTTTAAGCCTTTAATTTCAAGCAAACTGAACCACTTTCAAGGCCTTCGTTTCCAGATGGCCTTTTACCATATGCAAGTAAGATGTCAATGCCTCACCATTTCTACCAGGTGTCACATACTAAAAGAGACTGCATTGCCAAGGCGCTGCCAAGACATGGTGGCTGCCATATAGGCAACTTGAGGTTTCTAAATAAGAAACAAGACCATGATGAAAGGATTTAGACAGAAGGATTAGTAAAAACTTAGGAGAAAAGACTGTAATGTGTGAAAATCGGAAACAATCACAGAACTAAATATCAGATAGCTTTTAATGTTGTCCTCCTCAAGCTACCTGTAAGGAATGGTTGAAAGAAGGCTCTTCTGCATGCCAGAGTAAATCATTGCAGATCTCTTAATCAAGCAACTCTTAATCAACCTGGCACCAGGCTACACCAAAACAGAATATATATTTCTTCCAGGCTACTATATAATATTTAAATTACATATGAGAGAATACTGGTTTCAGTTGATTTTATTTCTTTCTAATCATTCTAAAAGAAGCATTTTTTCTGACTTTTAAAAGATGCCTGTTGGGTTATGGAAGATGCAAGGAAGGTTCTTGGAATATCAGAGACCGGAGACAGTATAGTGCAAAATTGCAGCACAGACACCAGCAGGAAGTTCTGTTTTCAGCCATACGAATTCCTGTCAATACGAAGGAGCAGTAGTTGTATCAAGCTACTTATGCCTTCCTGGTAGCCTCATGACAGAGCAGTTCCCATAGTGTCTATTCTGCTTGGGTTAAATGGAGGGTTGGACTTAACACACCTGACTTCACAAATATCTGTTTGTTTTCAGATTGTTCCTGTAGTTGACACTCAGCTCTAAAGGAACTAAGAACTTTGAACTGATGAAGTTAAGCTTGTCTTTTCTCTGTGAGCCCAGCCATTCCTGCTATTCTCATCTCATTAATGTGAGCAAATATGCCAACCAGTTACTCTATTCCAACATCATGCTGTGCAGAACTGAGTCATTAACTACCAGGCTTTTCTTTCCTCCATTTCACTCATTCCTGAACAGGCAAAAAGCATTGAGGATACATTTCCAGTGAGGAATTGTTGAGATCTAGATAAGAATCCAACCCTCAGTTTGGCTCTCAGACTGAATCAAAGCTAAGGACAAGATACAGGAAGCTCTTTCCTTTAGAAAGAGTCATTTTACTTGTTTACCCACAAAAACAAATGCATGCATCTGTTAAACAATATCAAAGCCGTTGGACTTCTTACCCAGGGGTTTTGGCACTGGACGGTAGGCTGTATTTCTTCAAGGAATTTCCTGTGAGTACAAGGCAGGAAAATAGGAAGTAAGAATTTCTGTCAAGACCATTGGTTATTACAGATACTAGACTATGTAAAGCACGCATTTCCCCAGGTTTCAAAAATGAAGGAGGAACGCAGCACCTGCAGTATTAGGCTATGTCATCTAAACTCTGAAGTTAGGCTCTCCAATTTCAAAAACAGGTTTTAGCAGAGTTACTATCTAACCTTTGACCTCAGTGGTAACTACACTGCTGATTATTCATGCAAAAATATTTTTGAATGAATGACAGTGTCTAATTTCTACAGCACTAATTCTAATTAGATAGCAAAAATATACATATTTTAGACTCTGAAGGAGTTCTTGCTTTGCTTGCCTGTTTTTGTTATTTGGTTGTTGCTTTGATGAATACCTTTTCAAAAAACCATTCTTTTTGAAGCTCTGAAGTTCATCCTGCTTACTGGTGTTAGCAACAGGGATATGTGTATATGAAATCGTGTAAGCTCAGCGCCATCTACTGCACACAGCATTCCTGGCAGATCTGGCACAGAAAAAAATGGATAGCGGCCTGAGATAGATCCAAAGTAGCAGCGTGAAACAAACAGCTCTGATGGCTGTGAAAAAAGAAACTTATGCTAGCACTTCCTAAGAATTTACACTGACTTTCAGATAGAACTGTAGAATAGAAAAACTGAAGTGTCACTGATATTTTCAGGTAACAGTCAGCCCCATGTAGAACTCTTTGCTGAAAATAAAAAAATCCTGTGCACTGCCGTCCTGATCCGTAGAGGGGTGATAGATCCTTTTATGAGGGGATAAAGACCACTTTAATTCTTAAACTCAGATAAATTCAGTCATTGGGTACTACCATGGAGTTGTTTTTGAACAGCACCAAAGCCCATGTCAGAACACCTGATGTACAAACATGTACAAACTCCACCTCCACAGAAGTTGTTTCTCAGATAGCTTTAAACTAGGGAATGATTTTGCACTTTTTTTTTTTTTTAAAAAGAAGGCAATAAATATTATGTCAGACATATGCATATTTCAGTATGTATTTCAAGGATGTGTGTAAGAGATTTTGACTCAGAATATACCAAATGCTGATTATTACAGGCCTGCTGTCAATTTTTGCTGTGCTTTAGAAATTCGGTGCAAAGTTGTGACCTGAGACACTTTGATGTTTAGCAGATTTCCAGTAGGACTGAATAGCTAAGTGAAAAGAAGCACAGTTGATTTCCATCATTCCTTGGCTTTGTGTCACTCTTTACATTTTAAATATGGCAGTTTGCAACTATTTAATATGCAGATGTTCTCTTAAAAATTCCTGGGCTTGATCTTAGCTGTTTCCATGTAACTGTAAGTATGCAATTGCAACCAGGCATTCAGCTTAGCAAAGGGAAGCATACATGCAGAACTCTAGGAACATACTGCCTCAGTGTGCTTGTTTGATATGCTATGAAGCTCCAAGATCCCCATAGCTTTTACTGCCTAAGAGAAAATGTTAACTTTCCAGGCAAAGATGACTCCCCTGCCATGTTAACTTGAGCCATCAGCTAACGGTATGGGAAACCTCCAAAAGAGATCCAAAACACTATTGGTTCACTGTAAAGCCTAAGGAAGAATCACAGAATCGTATGGGCTGGAAGGGACCTCTAGAGATCCAGCCCCCCTGCAAAGCAGGCCTGAACCGTCCATAAACAAAGCCAGGAAGGAAACAGTTCTCAACAGTTAAGATAACAAGTAGTTCAAATGTGGGACTAGGAAGGCTGTCAATACCACTGCAGCACTTGGACTAGAAAAGGAAGAACAATAGAAAGAACGTAGCTTGCACCTCATAAGCTGAACATGTAAACTAAGCAGTCCTCTTCTTCTAGAGGAAAAATGCAGTCTGGCAGAAGTTGTCTGTTTCTTTTAGGAAAGCCTCTGAAACAACTTTCAGGCTGCCTCAAAATGGTGGCCAAACTTCCAGAGGAAGATACTCTTTACAGCTATTAGATTATTTATAACATTCTGTTAAGATAAAATTTATGTTTAAACAATATCCACAAAACAAACAAACAAAAAACCCCATGTTCTGTTATCAAGTGTTTTTCTCAGGCAATTTATAATTTGCTCACAGTTTTGTAAGTATGAACATCTGCAGCAAGAGCAAGTGCTTTCACCTGCTTCAGTTGTGTCTCCAATAGGCAGCACCACGATAAATATTAAATCCTAATTTGTAGAACTGGACTTCAACAAAGAGTGCAGAAAAATTTAAAAAATGTGAATACCATTCTTAGTAACCACGCATTTCCTCACTGGAATGCATGCTAACATGTTTAGCCATACGATATGCTATAGTACATAACCATATTAAAGGTTCCATCAATTTAATTGAAGTCTTTGCATAATTTTTCAAAATATTAGATTGGATTTTAATGAGAGAATTCTGTGAATGACTTGAATTAATATCCCATTCATAGTTAACTGATCATAAGGTTTGGGGGAAGAAGGCATTAAATCTAGCATCCAGAAGGGGAAATATTAAAAATTAGATGCCTTACTCCCTGAATCCATGTTAGACTTACAGCTATAAAAAAGGGATTTCTTCTCTACCAGAAGAGAGTGTTACTCTTGCATCAGTGAGAAAGCATGTATGTACTATTATGATCTTAACTGGATGGGTGGTTTAACACAACCTATTCGTTTAATTAATCTCTATTATCATCACAATAGCAGTTTAAGTATTGTCTTACCTTCCACAGTCAATTCCACAGTCACTTGACGAACCCCACCATCATTTGCAGCCTCACAGGTATATTTACCACTATCACCTTCCTGCACACCTTTGATCACCAAGCTGAATATCCCCCGAATGCTGTGGTCCACAACATAATGGTCTCCTTCTGGGAGAGGATGTCCATTTCTGTACCATGTGATCTGTGGCTCAGGGTAGCCTCTGACCTGGAACGATGTGAGAAAGAGTGGAGAATGAAGGCAAACAGATGATGGTATTAGGAAGAAATGCTGGACATTTAGCAATACAGTGGAAAGTTCTTGACACGGGAGCTGTTAAGCATATGCTCTTCGCAAGCCAAATGGCAGAACATAATGAAATGAAGAAACTTTTGGCTAAGTCAAACTGTTAAAATCATAAGACTAGAGAAGCAGATAGATACCTATGCAGAAGTTTCCCACTAGAATGGTTTGCCTGCAGAAACATAGAAACGGTGCTAATGAAAAATCCTGATGTGTGGGTTTTCATTGTTCAGCGATTCGATTCAAAGGACAGAAGTGCTATTATATCTCTAAGTATTCAAGACTGCAAGGTATCTATACCAAACATTTCTAGCATGACTGCTAAAGATTAGGCTTATACTGTAAATTTGTATGGAGCTATCTAGTTTTCATATGTGCTGAGATGAAGTGGCTCCAGCCAATATACAGGCAGGAGGTACAGGTACATGCCACTTTCTGTCTTGATCTTTAAAAGCAGAAGACAAGGGGTTGCCATTTGAGACAGTGTCATTAAGGGTAATTCTCATGCTACGGTGGCAGGTGAACAATAAAGACCTAGATATGTTCACAAAAACATGCTGCTATACTTAAGGAGCTTTGTAGTCTACTGATCACCCAAATAATAGATTTCAAGAAAACAAAGCAGCCCTACGCTCATTATACAGCAACCACTTGAATACATCCTTGCCTGCTGTGGCATTAGTGATACGTTCAGATTTGCAGACAGGTTCTGAGTAACTGAGAACCAAGTTATTGATTTCAGTTAAGCTGTTTAAACCTACTGAGAATCTGTCTCTTTCTTTCATAAAAAGATGGAAAAACCAGACATAGACCAGTTTCCACCAGTGAAGTAACTCCTCAGGCAAAGTTTCTTCCTCTGCTTTATGAGATGTGCCATCTGCTTTGAAGGTTGGTTTAGTATGTGTTAACTGTTAGCACACTTCCCCTGTTGTCATAACAACCTCTGATTACAGTTTTTCCCACTTCTTTCCTATTCCTCTACTCTGATACATTAGGATGCCATCTTCTGACTCTTTGATCCTTTGCCTAAACACCATGAAGTAACTGAGTGGATCAAGATGAACTCAGGTAAGTAATCATCGTATCTGAGTTTGCTCACTAGGCAAGTAGCAATACTGCATATTGAACTATATTATAAAGCCTTGGCAACTGAACAGAAGTCCCTTCAAATTCCAGGTAGGCAAAATATTGATTATCTGTTCTGATTTGAAGATGACTCGATTGTGGCTTGTCCACATTCCTTCTTGCAGTCTCCTCTCACCTTCAAATCAGCAATTCAGCTCTGCTTTCCTCTGACTGCATGGTACTTATTCTCCAGATTGCAATTCTTAGTCAAAATCCATTCTTAGGTCCTCTTCTTTCAAAACCTTTCAGCTCCATTTCACTATGTCTGGGCTTCTCATCTGTCTGAGCTTAAGCTACAGCCATCAGAAATGTGTCTCTTTCCTTTAATTCCTTAAATATCGGTTCAGAAAAATTAATGTTGCCAGTGATGTTGTGGCCACTTCTTCCTGACATTTCTTAATATATGGAGAGAGAACATTAATGAATCTGCTGAATAGATTTTCCACTTCTGGTACAAACTTCTTAGGTTCTCCCCAAGTCTATCTTTACCTCAGCAAGAGCCATATTCTATGCTGAAAGCATTGTGGATCCCTGCGCAGTGGGATCAATCGCTGTTTTAAAACTACCCTAGCATCTTGAAAAGTTCTTTGTGGCCATATCTTTTTCTGCTTTCTGAAAAACAGCAGTTCCTACTCAGCCACACCCCCTACCACTACTCCAGAACGTTGGTTTAGTGCTTAGTTAGAGAACAGGCTCTCAGGATGGATGTCTTTCTCAGTATGTCTAATTTTCACAAAAAGAAGGCTGTGAAACATCAATTGTTTGTTTTTCAGTGGTGTAGTTCTTGAGAGTTGATGATGTGTTCACTGGAAAAGAATGTGACTCATATCACAAAACCATTTCTTATCATAATATTGTCAATGCCCTCCTGCCTATCTTCTCATTTTGGATCAAGTGACTTACTCAAAACCAGAGAATGTCTTAGGAGGGAGTTTCTACCTCTCATTTATGCTTTACAGGACATTAATATAAGCTTTCCTTGAATCTGAAATATTTGAGGCAAAATGGCTTTGAAACTCTGACATTAAGGAGTAAAATAACAAAGTACTACGTGTATTGCCATGAAGAGAGAACCATCTATTCAGTGCGTTACATCAAATCATCCTAACTAGTGGTATTCTAGCTTCATCAGTTTACAGCTGCTTGTAAATACAAGTGATCAGTGACACATTGCCTATTATATTTACTACTATTTCAAATTTTCAATCATTCTTTGTAGTGTTTTTTAAAACATATTGTTCCATTAAGCTTCAAACAAGCCTTCCAATAATTCCAGGGGAACTATTGGGGTTATAGCAATGGGAATCATCTTATTTTATTTTCCTTATTCTTTTATCATATTCTTAATTCCTTCTTGGACCATATGAATCCATTCTTACCTGGCCCCTCAAATTCAGTTAGACAATTATACATGCTTTTCCAGTATCAAATAGCTAAGCATACATTAAGTATTTTTCCATTTCTTCCATGTGTGTCTATTTCATACTTGTTATACCTGTTTACTTTGCTTATCCACACCTCTATGCTGAGGAAATGCCACCCAGAAAAATAGAAACACAGGCAATTAGCACAGTATTTCATTTCAGAAAGTTGCATCATTCAATTCCCAAACTTGGTTGGTTTTGTTTCAATTTTATCAAAATTGAAATAAGGGGCAAGTAGGTGTTTTCTGAATTGCTCTGTTGCAAGAATTTATTTCAGGTTTTGGTTTGGAATGTTTTTCAAACTGAGCCAGCCCTCTCTGAAATACATAGTCTTGCCATAAAAGTGTCAGGGACCCTTAAACGTATCACTGGTTACTAGGTTTTGATTCTAATGGATCAGTTCCAGAACTGCAGCAGGTTTTATATTCCTCCTCAGCCTTTCCAGAGCTCACTAAAAACATCTGCCTTGAATAAATCCACGGTGAAGAGAAATTTATCTGCTTATTTAATGCCCAGCAGCAGAAGGCTATAACCTTTATTTACAGCATGGTCTGTGTGAGCATTGCCAGTCCCATTGAGGCTGTGGCTTTTTTTTACCTGCTGAACAACACTAACAAGTGGAAAATTGACTGCAAGCAATATATACACTGTGAGCTTTGAGTTTTTGTCAGGACTCATCAATCATTTACAGTCTTGGAGAAGTAGACTAGATAAGTCAAGGTAAAACAAATCTCCTGCTTCACACATCAACATGGTAAATGAAAAGAGGTGAGAAAGAACCTGTTGCCTGTGAAACTTCCAGAGTTAAGATTCAGCTCTGCAACTAGGTTTGGGGAAATGCTAATGAAAAGGAATGGTGTTCCCAAAGAAAAGAAACAAGGAGAAGTTGCCCAACAAGTCTATTGAAGCTATTTACTAAAGGACAGTATTATTCAAAAATGTTCTGCTGGAAACTTAGCACTGTTGTCACAAACCTAAAGGCACTCTGTGACACCTAAGGCCAAACATATTCAGAAATCCTCTTAAATCAAAGAATCATAGAACTGTTTGAGTTGAAGGGACCTGTAAGGCCATCTGACCCAACTGCCCTGCAAAGAATATGGATGCCCACAGCTTGACCAGGTGCTCAGAGCCCCACCCAACCTGACCTTCGATGTTCCCAAGAACAGTGCATCCAACACCTCTCTTCTCTGGGCAACCTGTGCCAATACCTCACCACCCTTATTGTAAAAAACACCTTCCTTATATATCCAGTCTGAATCTCCCCTCCTCTAGTTTGAAACCATTTCCCCTTGTCTTGTCACAGTAGCACCTGCTAAAGAGTCTGTCCCCTTCTTTCTTATAGTCTCCTTTAAAATGCTGAAAGGCCTCCATCAGATCTTCCCGGAGCCTCTCTTCTCCAGGCTGAACAGCCCCAGCACATTCAGCCTGTCCTCATAGGGGAGGTGTTTCCCTGTCTGTTCCAAAGTATAGGAAAGCTTTTTCTGAAATTTGGCCTGTATCTATGCTCCATAAAACAGCTGCTTATATGCCAACTCCAAAAGGCATAGGTTTGCCTATTTAATTGTAGCAGCCTTGGGTAATCCGATGAGCCCTTCTGGGTCATGCTTTTAACTCTCGTTCAGATCCTACTTTGTGATAACTGTCGCTGCTTTCAGTGAGATTAACACTGAAGGCAAACCCAGAATATGCAAAAAGAATCAGCCACAAATAGCAAAAATCCACAGCACAAGCAGCTGTGAAATATTGACGGGCTGCATATTATTGTTGTTACTCCCTTTGACTATAACACCTTAAGATTCTTGGAAATGTTGGCAAACCGTACATGGCATATTCAAGTATAACATTCATTATACTGGCTGAAGCATTCCATTCTTGATGTTAAGGACTTGATAAATGTCACTTGCTGCTACTCGAGGTTACAGCAACACACAAACAAAAAGACCAGGAAGAAATTCCCCCTAATTACATCATGTATAGACAGGCACATCAAAAGTTGTACCAAAAAAAAAACTGGCGGTGATACAACTGTCATGAAATTGCTATTCAAAATAACTCCCCTTGTAAAAATGACTTCATATGCTGCAGTATGAGTTCCACTAACCACTAAAAGTCTTCTCAGAAGGCCATTGTTCCCCCATGAAATCAGAATTTTAAAACATCCAGAATCTGTCAGCACACAGTGTTCAGTTCTGCTGCTTTCTCTATAGCCTGCCTTTGCCCTTTACTTCCACAAAGTCCAGAATTAAAATCATGGTAAGTAAACTATTAAAACACTAAATAAGAAGATTGGTTGTATTTGGGTGGCTTCAGTTCATCTAAAGAACAACTGATTTTGAATTTATCTTTGAAATATGCAAATATCCTTTTACCACTGAAAGGCTGCCATCACTGTGAGTCCATGCAGCAGTGTGAAAAACATCTATCAGTAATGGGGGGTTATGAAGTTGTCTCTGCGTTGAGGAAAAATGAATTAATTGAACACTAGTGAGATACAGGGTTGAAAGAAACCATGGCTATAAGATCACATACATTAAATTCTAATTGAAATCACAACAAATGGTTGAAGCGTAATCAAGTTAGGCTAGATTCCTTCTTACCGTGTTTATATTAGCATCAACTTTGATCCTTCACTTTCACCATGTTTTAACTCACTTTATTTGGCTTTTTCAGTCTTTCTACTGATCCATTCATTCCTCCTACATGAAAAAAAGACTTCCTCAAACAACCCTGGTCAAAGAACACTAAGAGAAAGTGGCCAGTGAGTCGGTAGATAATGTTTGAAAGGAGTGAATAGTAGTTTTCTTGCTTATTTGGCTGGCTTTTCTTGCTTGTGTTAACATTAAAGAAAGCAACAGAACGAAGTAACTTTTGGAGAAGGGTTTGCAGTCTATCCCCTGTCCCATATCTGCTTTCAAATGTAAACCTTTTTTTTTTTTTTTCCTGGAAACTATAGCTCAAGAAAAGACCAGTAGGGATCAGAAGTTATTAAGGGATAAAAAGAAGATAGCCTTACTTACGCTTGGCTCCAGTTAAAATTGACCTTCTCCAAAGAGTGTGCTTTGGAGAGATAATTAGACATCGCAACAGGAGGAGACTTGAGTGAGATACAGAAAACCTTTCAGAATATCTGGCCAACTTTTACCTTTATTCTGCAGCCTGCAAACAAAAGCTTGACACAGAAAAGAAGGCCTGGCAAACAGTCATTACAAGCTGGGCGTAAAACACTTGTGCCTTTGCAAAACTTAAATCCATTGTATTGTATCAAGAAAACAGGAGAAGAAATGTGACTAAGTAGCATGACAAATTCTGTAAAAGTAGTTATTTTCAAGTAATCATAAATAAGGGAATAGACAATTTGTAGCACTGACACTTGAAATATAATACAGACCTTATAGCACAGCTCTTCTGCTAATGTTTACATAGCAGAAAATGAAAATTATTCCCTCTATTGCAAGTTATGTAATAGACAATCTCGTCTGAAGGTCATACAGTTAAAGGCAATCCAGGGCCCTCCTGCAGCCCTAAGGGATTCAATCGAGACAGCAACAGTTCTATGGATGCAGCTTATCCCACAAAAGGCTCATCCTAAATCCTTCCCACCACCACCAAAAAAAAAAAAAGAAAAGAAAAGAAAAAAAAAAAGTGTGTTTCCCAGAGTCATTAGACTCCAGCCAGTGTCCTCTACCTTCAGCAACAGACAAATATTTCTGGACCTTGATCAAAAGACTTGTGAACTGAATGAGGTACTTGAGAGCAGAGGATGATACAGTACTAAATGCTCTGTCCAGCTTGCTCTGCAACAAGAAAGAAAGCTATTTCTTATTGTATGAATTTATACTGATATGAATTATTAACATCAATTTTAGGAGAAAAGTACTACAAACCAGTGGAGATTGCAATGAACATGACCCCACCTATAAGGTGATATATTTTTATGTTATTATTTTGGTTAGCGCAGGTGAGAAATATGGTTTTGGCCAGTGTAGCTTTTTTGCAGATCTTATAAAAGTACTGCCAGGTTCTAACTGCAGTTTGCTTTAAGAAATGAGCAGCAGATGTTCTTGATGAAGGAAAGTGGATACAATACACTGTCAAGTTCTTTCTGAGAGACTAAAAACACACAAACTCTATCTGAAGATAGTTTATCCATTAAAAAAAAAAAAGCTTGCTTCTAAAACAGAGAACCTGTCTGGCAAGATTAAATATGAAAATACTGAATATTTGAGAACTTAGTAAGATATTTGTTTTGTATGTAAGATTAGAACTATCTCTTACCTCTTCAAATGAGCAGTCTAGAATCTACAGTTGCCCCATTTAAAGCAAAATTGGAATACATCACTAGGACTAAACATAGCTCACTTCAAAGCACTATCTATAGAAACCCATCAGAAAACAATACTCTTTCCGTAAACTTTGTGTATGTTTCTTTTCAAGTGCTGAACTCCGGTATGCTACATCTGGTGTTTAGTTTTCTTGTTCTATATGCATACAGTCCTCATAAATTAGTCCTTTGGTCATAATCTTTACTGGAACACTACTCTGAAGACATCAGTCTTCACAACTGGTGTGTGCAATTCTCTGGTTCTTCTCCCAAATGGTGTGAAGCAAGGAGAGAAAAATGTCAGTGTGAGGATTCAAACAAACCACTGTCTTGCCAAAAAAAAAAAAAAAAAAAAAAAAAAAATTAAGCAGCAAAACCAATCCTAATACTACAACTAATAAAAAAGAATCAAAAATAGAAAGAATAAAACATCTGATAAGTACCATCAAATGCGGCAACTAATTCTCCTGGCACCCATCCCAGTCACTCAACGCATTCTGGTTTTAGGCAATATCAGACCATGCATGATTACATTAAACTCCTTTCTCGAACTTCAAGCCATATGCATTTTGCTTGATTCCAATTTACAGCCATGAAAATAAAACCTCTGCACAATTGGACTGCTTGATGTTGTTAACATTATCTTTGTGTGTAAAGGAAAACTCATTCTATCAGCCTTGAGTGAAAAAATAATATACTACTGCAGTAACAAAAAGACTGCAAGCTTTGCCATTGTCCCTTTTGCCCTGATGAGAGATCACGAGATATTATCTGAGGAGGTAAGGAGGCCCAGAAGTAAAAAGAGATTTAGTAACTCTCTTCCTATTTATTAAAAGCTGTTCCTTTAAAATCATTGTTTAATCAATGTAATGGTTAGTGTGCCATATCATGCTTACTTCTACCTAATCCTAGAAAAAACTGTGGGTACTAGATAATGTGTAGCTTTTATGTTTTATTGACTTAAAACATTGACTTAAAAAGTGCTGAACACTTCTGGCTCCTTTTGACTGCTGTACCAGCCACTTCTAGAAGTCCACTAAAATCACCACAATATCATAGACCTATATGTACAGTGTTCTAATTATGAACGACATCTAACCTGTAGATCACAGAACACAGGCACAATTCAGATAAGACAAAAGCTAGGGGAGAGTAAAGACTGTAGGGATTCTTTCTTAACAAAAGCTAGGGGAGAGTAAAGACTGTAGGGATTCTTTCTTAATTTTTGTGTGAGAGATCCTTCCTTAGAGCTTTGTTTTGCTGTCTGGCAATCTGCAAGGGTTTCTGCAACACCTTGGCAAAAATTCCATTCATCCATCTTAGAAAGCACGGAACGATTTGATCACATGGAAGAGTAACTTTCTGCCATGCTTCTGTGCTTATTCCATCCCTGACACCAATACTGACCATCTAGAACTTGGTAGGAAAATCCTTGACTTGCACAAAAATTTTGATGAAATCTTTAAATTAATTTTTGTTGAAATCAGGTCTTGCTTCATTAGACTTGTAATGCTCTATTTGGACTGAAGCAGAGGCTGGAAGCATGTTTTCAGTTCAGATCGTAAACCAATGTTGACATTACAAACATACAACTTACGTTAACTAGGGGAAACATTTCTCTCCAGGTCTAGGGAACTGCTGGCACACCTCTCAATTTCTAATTGCCTAAGTAAGAATAAAGATACACAAAGACGAAGATCCATCTTAAAATGGTATTTGTTATTTTCACCACCCTGATCTGATTATTCAAGAAAGTTGTTCAGGATAAGATCTTTCTTTTCAGGGGTAATAGCTAATAAAAGTTGAACTAAGTATGTATTATTTTACTGTTTTGTACCCATGAGTGCTAAGTGGCATTTGTGTTTTATCGTCTAGGCACTCAACAAAATGAAATTATTTTGCAGATATCTCCCCACCAATTTTCCTTTTGATGATCTTCAGTAGTTCTAGATTATCTACAATCTTTGTCATCTCACTATTCAACCTGTTTTTGCAGTTTACAAAGGCATTGAACACCACACACCAGCACAGATCTTCAGGGGAATCAGCATTCATGGCAATGCCATCAGGGAAGAACTTCTTATCTATCCATAGAAGACACGGTCTGCTAACTGAAACACAGACAGCAGCTGCAGATAGTATTGCCTTCGGTCTTCTACATTTAACCATTTTTGTTTTGTGTAATTCAGTACAGCGAGTTGCCAGAGGTGCATGGACTACTGTCTTTGTGCTCAGTCACCAGTGTATAGCTGTTTGACTAAGGCATTGCTTTCCCAGGTAACATAACAAGTCTGTCTGTCCTAATTTTTTTCTGAAAACTTCAAAGAGGAATTTCAGAGCTGCACTGGGTGTGAAACTGCTTTGAGTTTATTTCGTTTCCAAGTTCAGACATCAGCCCCGGTACGTAGGCATATGCATAAGCTTTACTTACATCTATTGGAATTAATCACATGCATAGGTGCTTTTCCTAAATTAACTTTTAATTCATTAAAAAAAAAAAAAAGAGTTTAAAGTAACAAGTGTCAAAGGACTCCTTATGCAGTCCCCAGATAACCCAAAAATATTACTGAGATGAAGTAGGGAACACTGTGAAGGTGGCCTCTGCACTTTTTAATAAGCAGACATGAGAGGAACCCGTTCAGTATAAAAGATGACATTTGTTCTATATACACAAATCTATTATGTCAATCTAGTGGACTTGAGACTGTAAACCTCTGTTACATGAGTAGGAGGCATTTCTACTCAGGTGTTGCAATTCCAGACTGACAGTGCTATTTTGATAAAGCTTTAACAAATCATTCTACCATAAGCAACAGCTGCCTTTGACTTCCCCACATTGTAGCCACCCAGTCAGCCATGACCTATAGCTATTAAAAGCATAAAGAGAATTTTATGCAAACTGCCCATATAGTTCCCCTGGAACTTTTTGTCTGTAAATGCAAGATTTCTGAACTTAATACGCTATTATAAGCAGAATAAATATCTGTCCCCTTTTAGATCTGTCTTTAGACACTGTCTGAATTTTCCCCTTAAATAAAAAAGGGGGGGGGGGGGG
>PPHD01000004.1:133884-248522 GCA_002909625.1 Bambusicola thoracicus
GACAATTCCAATGCAGTCAGACATCACAAAGCTTTGATAAAGACAAGAAGAAAGCATAGGTTCGTTCCATCACCACCACCCACATACCGTCTTGGCTCCCTCCTAATTTCTTACAGTTGCACATCTTATTAGAGTGGCACACAAAGCTGACAAGAGGTAAAATTCTGATACTTCATCATGAGGAAGGTGCGTGGTGTTTTACATACAACAAATTGAAGACAACTTCAGTTCCAAAATACATGGCTGTTGTGTGGGAAAGTGTTCCTCTAACTTTGTAGCTGAGAATCTGAGACAGGGAGACACTCAGAGACTTTGCCAAACTTACGCTAGAAGAGAAATAGCTTTCTCTATTTAGTAACATTAGATCAAATAATCTAACCTTATTTTCTCCTTGCTAATAAAATTGGTATTGCAGCAATTAATAGAAATACTGAACTGAAGTTGCAGGAGGGCAACTGCTCTTCCTCTAACAAGAGGAGCCCATCAACCTCACACTAACATGTTGGTGTAGAGGTATCAAAGTGTACAGTATTGAGCAAAGAGCATACAGACAGATCTTTGCAGGAAAGGTTTTTGCAGCAAAATGAGAAACATGCAAAAGAGTGTTACAAATAAGAGAAAATTAACTCAATACCACAGGAGAATGTGAGCAACGTAGTAAGACATGGTTTGGTCAGCTCTCAGTAACTTCAATACTGCCACACAGCTCTGCTGAACAGAATAGCCTGCAGAATGGGTCAGAAAAGAAGTCAAAGCACAAAATAGGGAAGATAAACTTTATAAGAAGTTGACCCAAAGAAGGATGTAAAGTTTAACAAAAGTTTTCTCTGCTTCTGAGTCTCTCCTAAATGTTGAGAGGAAGCTTTCTTCTCATAGATGAACTGATGTCAAGGCCTTTTAAAATGTTTAAAAGTTTAAGAGGTGCTGAATAGTTTGAAATACCCCAAATGCAAAGAAATAGCTGATCTGTGTGCGTGGTTATGGGTCACTTAGGATTATGCAGTAAGCATGTAAATGAGTTCAAAGGGAAACCACGGCAGTTGCAGAAGGGAAATAAGCTTGTGCTAATTGCTCCACATCCCCAGTATGATCCTAAAACATGCTCTAGTTCCCTATCCTTCTCTTCCTCCCCACTTTTGGTTATTCTGAATCAAGATATCTATCAAGCACTACTAAATGAGGCAACTGATTTAAGTCTACATCAACAAGTTTGGAAGCACTCCAGAAGTTTCCTGATAGGGCCAATGTTCATTTCAAAGCAGTAGCAACCTCTGTTTCAGGAAACAGCAGAACTCCACTATGCTGTGAGCACTGTCAGAACAGGAGCAGTTCATTCATTTCCACTTTAACAGGACAGCCTGATTTACTGCATTTGCAGAATCAGAATAAAGGCTCAAACAACGTACTTTAACACACACACACACAGAGTTGGGAAACTGTCTCCTCTTTTCACATCGCAGAAACTTCAGCCTTTATCACCTAACAAACATCTTTACTTTCAGTTATGAATTCTTCGCTCAGTAACTACTCAGAAATTCAGACAAAGATTGCTTAGATGCAGCGCACGCACTGGGAGGCCCTCTGACACAAATAGGATGAAATTTCACTCTTCCATAAGCAAAAGATACAAGTCTCCACTTTGAAGGAAAACTGCAAATATTTAGCTGTTTTATCTCCCTGATCACAGAATTGAGCTACTCCAAGCCACAGATTGTGTGCGTAATATCATCTGGTCAAAAAACACAGGTGAGATCACACACACACAACAGAAAAACTAAATTGCATTACTTATTTGCAGAGACCAGTGATCCATTCTCGACAATAATATTTGGGTTTTGAAGAGGCAGACTTTTTTTTTTTTAAAGGCAAAAATATTCTGTTTCTTGCCTTTCTTAAGGCAGTGTTCTTCATTCACTGTAACAACATATGCACAACTATTGTTTCCAGTGATTATTATTTCCGAAAGATTGTTATTTTTTTCATACCAATATGATGTTTCAATCTTAATATGATGTGAACTGATCCTATGCATTCTGAAATAGATGCAGCCTAACCCTCTCATGGGAACGATGCCAATGACCAAGACAGCCAGTGTATCTTCCTACTTTCCTAGCTTGAAGATGGTCTTCCCCGGTGTGCAATATCAATATATGATACAATCTGCAAGTGTTGAATCTATATAGATTTACATGAGCATACACAGAATGTGTGATCTACAGTGGAAAATTAATAAGAAACAAAGTGAAAAAAGTGCTCACTGTACTCAAAACACACAGCTACTGTAAACATGCTTGGAGCCCTGAAGTTCTTAACTAATAGCAGTAACCCACAACTGTAGTGTGATGTGCTGGCAAAAAGTTTTGCCTCTGAATAAACACATCCCTACTGTATCGATTTCTAGCCATGCAAGATTTATTTCTTGCAATTAGCAGCATGTCATTGGCCACAGGAAGTGCTAAAACTGGTCTTCGTTGCTAAGTTGACTAAATAGTTGCATGTTCATTTAAAATCTGTTTGCTGATAGTGATGAATGCTGCTGGCAAAGGCGGTGGTTTGGAGAGGCTATAAATATTCTCCTCTGTTATATATATAGCTTCATTGTTAATACTACTTTGCAGAGCTGACAACCAGATTGAGCGTGAAATGTCATTTGTTTTACATTTCATTAAAAAGTAGAACTGACGTGATGACAAATTGTTATATAATACAAGGTTGGATTGTTAAGATCTGAATAGTTTAGACAACCTAGATGTTTAGCATTTATCTTTGTACTGTTTATTCTGTTACGTGCAACTTACTTTTATGCGTTAAATAATTAAGACATCCATACAGAAGCCCATGACAAAGTGCTCCTTAGTAACTAGCAACAAACATCCTATAACCATCTACAAAACCTAACCTTCCCAAGTGCAGCATATGTATGCCTTAATCACAGTTTAGCAGAGATAACTCATGCAGTAAAACATACAAACTAAAGCATATATAATAAAAATCAAGGGTTGAGGAACAACTGTGTAAGAGAAAACCTTCAAAACTCTAAAAGAAATATCAAATCTAAACTGATGTGGCTATGAATTTCTAGCTCAACAGTTCAGAATAAATAATTATAGGCCTGCTAAGTTCAAGAGAAGTTTTGTGGGCTTGCCTCTCCTTTTAAATGTTTTCTTTCAAAACTAAAATTTCTGTGATCTTGGTAAGAGACACATACACGTGCACTCAAAAAATAGCTACATTTGTTTAAATTGTGAAAAAAAAAAATGCTTACTCTGCATATGCTTTCAATAGAGCCCCACTTAACTGCAGTCGCTGGCATTCCTGTTGAGATTTGAACAAATCCATCATAATGCTTTCTATTAAACCTGTGTGTAGTAGCCCCCAGAGCAGATAAATCCTTGTCTACAATTCTGTCCACTACCATGCCATGACATGAAAACAACCTAGTTTTTGTGTCAAGGCAATGAGGACCTAATTCTGCTATTCTGTTTTCATTAAGTGATGCTCTTAATCCAACAGCAGTCACCTAGATATTGGTGGTATTTGCACTTAATTAGAAATTTTAAATAGCTTCTGATTTTGGAAAATACAGTTATCTCGAATAAGGATAGGATCGCATCTAAGGGACTGGATGGGCATTGAACTTCTGAAACACACAGTTCAGTTTTGAATCCAGGCATGTATTTCCATGTAATCTACAAACAAGTAAATCTCACTGTGCCTCAGTACTCCACACACATATCACAGAGAGCAGCAACTATTTTCTCTGATGTTTTAGCTAGAAATGTCATCAGAGAAGGACCCAGCCTATGTATCTGTTGCTGTCAGCAATCATATAGTAAATTCCAGTTTAATTAGGCTGCTTAAGTGGTACCGTGAAATAAGAAGATAATTATCATTTAGTTCTTTAATTTGTATTTCCAAGATTTTATGATTTTATCATACTTTTTCTTCTGGAGCACTGGCTTTTAAAATCATTTTGTTATGAAATATTGAATTTGTCTTCCTGCAGACACAAACTGCTGAGTTATTGTTTTATGGAAGAACACTAAACTTGTATAAGCTGAAGAATGAAGCTAAAGTATATTTAATTTGTTCCACAGTGTTCCCAGAAATGGATGTTAATTGTTTGATGAGTATGGGAATGCAATATAAATGAGTTAGATTTCAGATTCAAGATGCCAGATAAAACTAGGAGGAGGAGGCTCTAGTAATGTTATTTTTTGTTTACAAAATAGAATGCATCACACTAATACTCTAAAGCCTTGCAAAAACAAAGCAAACGCTACATTTGCCATAACAATGGGGTTACTTGTGAACTAAGAGGCACATGGAAAGAATGGCAACCTCTTAAGCCACAAAGCTACAATTTGAAATTCTACTGCACAGCTAGAGGCGAATTACCACGATAAACTATTTATCATGAGTCAAAAAAGAAAAGAGCTAGATGAATTCTGTCATCAACAGTCAAGTGGCTACAAGCAGAATTAAGTCATTTATTATTCTTTAGGTCCTGTTTTCTTTGGGCCATATATTCAAATTGTTGTCATCTTTAAAAGAAAAGTTACTGTATATGCTATGCATTGGCCTACAACGCAGCTCCTAATTGGTAGTTTAGTAAGCTCGGTTGTTCAACTCATAGTGAATAATATATTCTGTAGAATAACATTCACTGAAGTATTGTTAAAAGGTGCAGAAAGACAAGGCAAACTCAAATACTGATAAAACGTATTTTTCCATTTCACCTCATGCTACACATGAATTATAAAGATCTCTATAAAGCAATAAAGACATGCAGATCTGACTTGGAATTTGTAGCAGCTTTAAGCAAAGTATTTTCAGAAGACAAGGATTACTTTGTTCTGTCTGGCCACAAGTTTACAGCAACACACTGATTTACAGAATCTAAGACTATTATCATCACCAGAAAGCCTAGCAAGAGATGCTTTTAATGTTGTTGTTCTTTTTTTCTTAAATGGAAGATTTCCAGATGTTCAGACTCATGTAGGGTCACGCGTAGTGCTATAAGCTCTTTGAAGAAGAAAGGTGTAAGAGCTTAGATCACTTCTAGAATCTCACAACAACATATTCTCAGTGTGAGAAGGCTAGACCAGATGTCAGATTACTCATTTATCAGTCAAGAAGAATGACCATTTCTGACCTCCCACTCTACCTGACTTGTAGCAGGCCTTTAGCATGTCACACTTGGAGGTAGATTCACTGCAGGTTGCAGGCCTGGATTCCAGGACTATCTCTAATACCATATTCAGTACATGAATGCAAAAACAGTCTGTGGAAAATTGGTCACTGAGATTGCTGGACATATTCCTGCCTGTACCATAAAGAATTAGAGAACCTTCCATCCAATGTAAATCAAATAATTTGGCTCTTACTGGAAGGCAATAACTTGCCTATCAAGTTTCCTAAAATAAATTCAACCTATGTGGACAGTCAGTTCAAAACTCTTATACTGGACTGGTCATCTGTTCATGAACTGTACACAATTCACAGATCTCATTTGGTTCAGCATGCACTTAGATGCTAGGATGTCCAGATGTTACATGTAAAAATGTACACTGTCTGGTTTTGCCCTGTAGGTTTCCAAACTTCATACTGCATCCATGAGTGAACAGAGCCAAATAACATGTCAAAAGTAGAATTTTTAACTTTGGAGTCTAGAGCTAGAGTTAGTATAGACTCAAAAAAACAGCAATGAGTAATGACACGCTTTGATTATAAACCTTCTCCACATGTGGCCTTCTGCAGAAGTTTGGAATACATCGTGCTTGCTGTCTATTAATGCTGTCTATTTTCCTACATAGGAAAAGCAGAATTTAATAAAAAAATGTGATTGATCCCAGCACAGGTGGAAGAATCATTGTCAGTCTCTCCATTGCTTCTTGCTTCTCTCTACCTGATCTCCGCAAATTTGCTCAGACATCATGATTCACAGGGTACCTGGGTAACCAGCAGCAATAAAAACCTCTCAGAAGTTGGCAAGTTCACACATATCACTGGACTTAACTGAGGTTTGAACAAACAGACAGATCCAGTGTTGCAACAAGAGGATGGTAGAAGGAAAAATGAGATAGCACATTACTTAAGGGAAGGATTTGATGTGAACCTGGCTTGCCTTAAAATTTACCATCCAGCTCCCTTATTTGAAGGTGAATAGAATGGGAAGAGCAGGATAATAATTACTTAGTGGGTATCAAACTCTGATCCAACTGCCCCAACATCTAAATAAACTCTGAACTACATCTGTCAGTAAATGGTTTACATGAAATCCAGCTCCTTCAGATTAGAATACCAGACTAGATTTAGCAGCTTGATATCTTGGTTCTGGCAATGGACCATATATGATGGTTCACATGAAGCAGAAAAACAACACGTACTGCACTGTTTCCAACCGTGCAATACTTCATCCAAGGAGCCGAATTCTTTCCTGACCCCTAGGCAGTCAGTCCGTGATCTGTAGCACATTTGGCTGTTCCTCTCAGACAGAGCTGTAGCACAAGTATTCTTTAGGCTTATAAAATTAACGATCATCAATATTACCCTCAAAAATTATACACACGTACAAACAATGCAGCTTGAGTTAACTGTTAGTAGCAATCAAATACAGACATTAATATCACTCTGGGCAGGCACAAGTTTTTTGAAGAGTAATGGTTGACTTGCCATTTTTTACCGCTTGACACTAAGTGACATTGCAGCAAAGAGCAAAAAACGTTCATGTTATATTTTGATGTAGTCATTCTGTTGCTATTTAAGTTCAGCAAAATTATGTGAGGGTAGCTAATCACAGTTATCAACAACAACAAAGAAATCTTGTTTTCACCAACCTCCTTTATTTATTTTTTTATTTTAAGGAATAACCTTACTGGTCTTAGAACCCCAAACTTAAAATAGAGAGGGAAGGATCAGGAGGATGTGGTTTGGACATTAGAGAACAGCAAAGATTCTTGGTTTTGGTTCTCAGGTGTTCAGTCCATTTACATCCAAATAGCCTTTGCTATAGAATAGCACAGCTGAGAGAGATCAAGAAATTCTAAAATAAAATCATTTTTAACGTAGATACATAGCTAAAGGTCTTATCCCTCTAGATCAGCATAGTAATGTATACCAAAATACTACCTTACTTGATAATTTACAGACTCAAGTGCTTCATCTGAAAAGGATTTTGTCCTTTAGTACGCTTGAAACCCTCATGGTGTTTGCTACAAAGAGAAGAATCTCCTTTGTCACTATGCCAATGAGGATTATGAAATCCAGTGATGTACATCTGAATTAGAAAGATACGCAATCACAATTTAATGCTGCAAAGCACTGATAAATATTCTAGTGATTAATACAACAGATAAACAAGCAGCTTAAAACAGAGCCCAGTAACACTATAGCATGTTCTTCTTTTCCAAGAGTATCTTAAAAGGCACTGACAGACAAGCTAGAATGCCCTCCTAGCACAGGGCAGGAGTTATTACAGTGACCTGCTCACCTTACATATGATATGCAATGAAGGTCAGCTCATCAATCAATTCCTAACAGATTGGGAACCATAACAATTCCAAAATAATCTGGGAAATTTCCCCTACTAGGCATCTCAGCAATGGATTGATGGGCAACTTCGATGTCCAGGTAGAATTGTTCCCAGAGAAGATAACCTTGTCTTAGCATAAGTGGTTCCACACCTCAGTTTGAGTTCCAGGCCATAATAATGTTCATCCGCACTTGAAAGATGATGAACTAACTTTCTGCCCTGAGGTCACACTGAGAAATTGAGATCTGCAGTTGAACATAGTTAAACTTGCTGAGAATTTAGCAAGAAAAAGAGTGGTAATGGGAGGAACATTAAAAAAAATTAAAAAAAAAAAAGAGATTAGTGTTAATGGTAATTCCAGATCCTTTCCACCTCTAATTTCCTACATTTATAGGCTATTTCAATTTCTGCTCTCTCCTTGGTCTTCAATTGTCATTTCACACAATTTGTCTTACGTGCTGTCAGAAAGAAAAGCAAGAATCTTCACTTTAGGGCTCTTTCTCCCTTGTCTACTTAATGAGAGCACAAGATCATCACAAAACCAGATTTATATCCTGTCTTGGATTCTCATAATGTTTTTTTCTGATAAGATAGATTCCAGTATAGAGGAACTCTTTGAAGAAAATCTCCTGTCTAGCCATGCTTAAAACTTTTTACTTTTCTTTAGCCTTAGTTCAATATTTATACTGTGTGATAAAGCAGAGTATCAGTAACAATCCATCATAACATCTGTAGCCTATTTTCCAGGATAGAAAAATTCAACTACGTTCAGTAGCTCCCTCTAGTACTAAGTCGTAATAAATACTGTCCTTCTGAATCTTTGGAATATTGCTATGGTAGAGGAGGCTACATGGTCCCAAATGATATAACCACTGAGGTTGCTATCTAGTAGGACTACAGCAGGTGACAGTGTCCTTCCAATGTCACATTTTCACCCAAACCTGCCCATGTTACTAGACAAGGAGCACAAGGAAGATATTCATTTGAATCCAACAGTTGCAACAGAACCAAACGCAAGCCCTCCCAACATATTACATTATAAATAACAGAGCACATAAACTGAATTTCAGTAGGCAATATGATCATTAGAAATCTCATTTTTCCAGCACATGTTAATAAGGAGAACATGCAGTGTTCCATTACACTCTATTTCCAACTATTATAGTATAGATTGTTCTCCCTCCCCCTCAAATTGCAAGTTTATATCTCAGCCTCCAACAAGAGTTGATTTCAGAGAATTTGGAATTAATGCACAGTAATAGAGATTGGCTGTTTTATGTCTACAGCTGTGTCACATGCTGCTACTTCTCAGCTGCATCAGCTCATAGAGACAAAATGATAGAGCACTAAGTAAATACCAGACAATACTCTGCAAGGCAAGAGGCTGAAGTGCCAAAGACAGCGGCTATAATCATGCATCTTGGTTTACCAATCTGTGAAGGCAGCCTATTTACCATAAACTAAGTGAAGATCCCACATGTACTTCAACAAAGCTGTGATCTTAACATCTAGCACTAAAGCAATAAAGCAATGGCACTTTTCAGCAATAAAGGCATACTTCAACAATATGACATGCATGCAGCCAGTGTATTATCATCTGTGTTCTGAGGACAAAAGATTAAAGGATTGAGCCATACTCATATGCCAAAATGAAGTCTAAATTACATTTAGATGTCATCAAGGAGGTTCAATCCAGAACCTCAATAAAAGCATAATTCTTCAAGGAACTTAAATCTTTATGTTTAGTTTAGTACTGAATTTGTGTATTTTGTCCAAGCTACGGAAAATAAATAAATAAGAAACAAGCTACAGTTTACCCTGAAAACAGTTCAAAGCAGTGATGGTACACTAACTTGTGGATAACTAGATTTTAGAGCTGCTTTAATTTAACTAATAAAATATCTGCAGACAGCACCAAAACTGGAAATATTTTACTTGAGCTTTTAAATAGGAAACATAAGAAATGTAAAAACTAAAACATAGCAACATCATGTGCTTTAACTTCCATTCCATGTACTGGTATTGCCACTTTCAGTGTTGTCTGGAAGAACCAGTCGCAACGTAGTATTGTGCATCAGTGTCACACAAATAAAGTAGCAGCACATTTTATTTGTCTGCTGTTTGCAACTAAACAAGGTGAAATAATAAAGACAGTAAGAAAGGAAATGCTTATTGGGGCTGGAATGTCATACACCCAGAGAGGTTTTCTGAGTCTCATCTCAAAATGTCAGTAACTAAGGTAATTCTGAAAAAAAAAAGTCATTTTGCACTTACAACCTAATATACTCCAGTTCTTGTTGAAAAATCCCAGTTCCTATCCTGCTCTTGCACAAATAAATAAGATAAATATCAGATGCCCTCTATTGGCCCTCTGTTAATGTTAGTTTCAGAAGTTATAAATTTCCCACATTCCTTCTAGTCCTTGCTTTTGTTATAGTGCAGTTGCAGTTTCCTGCCTCTGTCAGCGAAATCCTGCCACTTCAAAGAATAGAACCACATTCGGTTTGATGATATAGCTGTCAGCATGCAATCAGAACATGGGCAGGAGGAAGCTGAGCAGGCTGAGACAGAAAACTAGTGGCTCCAGGATAAAAATTTGGGTTAAGGGAGAAGAAAAGAAGATAAACAGAACAAGTAAGAGCTCATAGCAGGACTGGAGAATGAAAAAAATATGGATGCAAGTAAGGACAATTTTATGCCCTTGTTGTGAGGGGAAGGAGATAACCTGGGATCCATGCACCCCAACTCCTTCAATCCCTTTTAGTTAACAAGTTTCCTTGAGCAAGTCAGCCTATCCTCTGAAGACACTCTTTTTGCTCTCTTACCAGGTGATACAGCTATAAAAACATCACAACTCTTTGTGCCAGTTCCTAGTGTAGTTAGCAGGAAGCACATGCTGTAAAACGTTAGTTTTTTGTTAGACATGAAGCTTTGCAAACAAAGCTTTGGAAGGCAGGGAGATCAGTGCACCATAGGAGAATACGTGCTCTCTGATCAGAGACAGCTCTTGAGGCTGTTTTCCACTGATACTTAGTTTGGTCCCTGGTATGCTTATCTACGTTACAATCAGCACATAATCAAGTTTTGCAACACTCTCTTCTACTCAGAAACAGACCTGTAACGCTCCTACCTCTGCAGGAACGGAAACACTGGTACAGTCTTCTTGAATAAAGATCCCATATTGGAGAGGCAATTTCATGAGCTGCGCAGACGACTAGGCAGCCTCAGGAAAAGATAAAATGAAGAAGCATTTCATCATCAGTTTCTTACCTTCCCCTCGAATCTTGCTGTGGCTCCCAGTTGCACTCGGATATTCCGAGGAGGAAGAGTAAATGCTGGTGCTTCAGCAGGAACCGAGGGACTGAGTGTCAGGGAGGTTTTGGATACTCGAGTAGATGTCACCAGTTTAACATCCCCCATGATGTGGACTGTAAAAGAGAAGCACAAAAACTTATGAGGATGGATTGTTTACAGTTGCAGCTAAGAATCAGAACAGAGGAAAATTGTTTTATATATATCTGTTTATACATATACACTGTTAAGAGTCTTCAGCCTAAAGTAACAAGTGCTATTTTCTGGGTGGGGAACTGAGACCCAAGAAGACTGTGTGCATTACAATTGTTACAGGATCACAGCCTTGAACTGAACTCAGTTTGAACTCTCAAGTCCCAGGCCAGCTCCTTAACCAAGAAGTCATCCTTTACAACTGCATTAAATTGTAATAACTTATTTCAGGAGGATATTTTTGCAATGTGACTTTGATTTTCCTGGCCTGCAGTACACCAATATCAGTAAGTCTCAAAAGAAGAGCCAGTGTTAAGTAAGTCTTATGAAATAAAGAGACCTCTGTTTGCACTGGAGTTAAGTTGCGAGTGGGAATGTGGAAAATCTGATTTTTCATACCACGCTTTCAAGATCTTAAGAAATATCTGGTATCTCCCTCCAAAGTACTGCTAGTACATAATAGATACTTCTGCTGAAATTCCAGGTCTCTAGTGCAAATACGTCTACAGCACGCACACTAGTAAAATAGCACCGAATTTTATGCTACATAAACGTCATATAAGAAATCTCATTACAGATACCTACTTCAGATATGACTGTTCTGCTACATACCTTATACTCCCCAATAGAAAATAAACAAACAACAACCAAATCCTAATATAATTTTAAAAAGTGTTTCTCAAAAGCTCCAACTGAGTAAAGTGACCAAGAAAAGCATTTTTCAAAATTGATGGGACGATTTAGGAACATAAACTTCATTTCTGATAGGACACATTGCCATATGCGTTTCTGAAAATCCAGTCTGAGAATGCAGTGATTCCATACAACACACCTGACACGCTCAGTAAATATAGAGTATGTCAATCTCAAGAAACACCTTATCAAAGAACCAGATGGTGATTTGTTCTAACAAACAACCACAAAGCTCCAGAGGACAGACAGACGGACAGGTTGAAGGAGGTAAGGTGGGTTGTGGGGGAAGTAGAAGGAAAGGAATAAGATCCTAAACAACTAACATAGTCATTGGTACTGGTCAGGTTACATTTCTATTGCATGTTGGTAACCAACATGGCAAATGCTGTCAACAACTTGAAGCCTAGTGTTATAATGACACTGTAGCGTATAAAATAAAGTAACAGCTAGTCTTTTCCTTAAGGACATCTTGTATGGATTTATGTTTTTCTAAATAAAGTGTCTAAGTAAGATTGAATTTACCAAAGAATATTAGCTGAAATGAGCACAAGCAGTTTTCTATCAACACAAGCCTCTAATCATCCACATTTAGCAGTCTGACTCTAATTAGCCGTGTATGCTGAAGATGTTTTAGTAGATAATTAGGAAGTCTTTTTTTTCCTCTTCAGTTTAGAGGATGTTTTACAATTATTTTCCCAAAGAAATAAGTAAATCCATGTGCAGCCAGGTGTTAATATGGAACCAGCACGTCCAAATACTTTAAGAAAACAGTATTCTGAGGAACAAATCTTATTCCAACTTAAATTCAATAGACAGGAAAAAATGCAGACACTTACAAACTATGGAACACATCTGACTTTATTTTTTGTAACATAAGGAATTTTCTAGAATGATCCTATCCATAAAGTGTTCCTCTCAGTTTGCTGCTGAGTAAGATTTCAAAGATGTTTCATGAACTCATAACATTTCATTTCACATGCTGTGCACACCTAGACTACAGTCTTAAAACAAAACCAAGTGTAACTGAAGTTGCAATAAAAACATTGCGGTACTAAACATAAAAGAAAACTTTCATGCAGATGTTGGCTGG
The DNA here is from genome assembly GCA_002909625.1 of Bambusicola thoracicus. Taxonomy (NCBI): domain Eukaryota; kingdom Metazoa; phylum Chordata; class Aves; order Galliformes; family Phasianidae; genus Bambusicola; species Bambusicola thoracicus. The sequence goes on from PPHD01000004.1 coordinate 146,706, forward strand.
ATGGGTAGTGATGTGGTTAGACAGCATTTCTAATCTGGATTTTTTTATTCTTAATCCTTTCTAAAAAGAACATAAATCCATACAAATTCTCACAGTGTGCCCTCTAATCTTTGTAATACCAAAGCAGACTAACGTGTTTCAAGCCTTTTTTACTGGGAACAAATTTGTCACTCAGCTCACAAAAAGAAACCCCCCAAAAACAAGCTCTGAGAACTCCACCTCATCTTTTTTTTTCCTCATATACTTCTTTTATGTAAGTAAACCCTTACCACTGGCTTCCTACATAACCATTTAATTATACTAATTTCCTTTTAACACGTCCTTCCTCTGAGGTGGAAAAAAAGATGAGCTGCAGAGAGGGCATGTGTGTAAGAGAGTGAGTGCATGCAAGTGAGAGAAAAGCAGAGCTGTCTGCTGAAAAGCCTTTGACTTCCTGATATTGCAGCTCTCCTCCTTAGCAACTCATTTTTACTTGGTCCAGATATTCTGGGTTTTTTAGCCAGTCTGCCCTGAATAACCTCTGAACCATCTCTGAAATCTGGACAGAATCTTTTGAGCTCTTTAAATACAGGAGCAAAAGGCCAGCCCAGAGGCTGGAGCATTTGTCTGCTACTTGGGATCCTGGCTGAATTCCCTCCTCAGTAGAGGGGCTGCCTGCATGACCTCAGGCAAGTCACTGAGCTTCTCTTTTGCTACAGTTCCCTGTCGGTGAAGTGGAGATTGTTGTACTTCCTTATCCCAGAGAAGTGCTGTAGGATAACTATAACAGAGGATGGGAGTTAGGCTACAGTCACAGGACCATATAGACAGTATAGATTAAAAAGAAGGCAGAAAAATGCTATAAAATTCCAGAAACAAGGATAGCACACTTTTTTTCCCCCCTCCCCAGTGCAGAGGTGTTTCCAAAAAAGCTGTGCATTTTAAAACACAAGGCAAATTTGATTCCCCATATATAGATCACTGAAGACAACAGTTTTTCTAGAGACTACACGCCATCCATTATGCTTCAAAATGTTCAATATTTCAGAACTGACTTGACAGCTTCCTCTTTTCACACACCTCATTTCCTCTGCTACAGCTTCTTGCTTTACCACGAGGACTTACATGTGGTTACCATACATTTGTATAAATCTGAACATACTCTCCACAGAATTACAGAAATTTTTTTTTTTTTTTTTTTTTTTTTTTTTTGCAGCCGTATCACTTGTGGCTATCTTTTCACTCTTACCTTACCAGACCACACAAGGGAGTACCCTGCCTCTTGTCAGCTACTGGTACCCAAGAAACAGCATGCAAGGAGAATGATAAACCACAGGGAATCAGCAACTCAACTGAAAAAGTCATTTGTGGATTTAGCAGAGAAGAAGAGGTTGAAGTGGGAACAGGAAGCAAGGAATTGTAACCCTGCTAATTGTGGCCGCACTCCAGGCAGTCTATCCTTGTATCAGTTCTGACTAGTGTTCCTTCCTCCACTGCCTCACCCATCAGTGACCGCCCTGTTCTCACTGATTCTCTATCTAGCTGGCCTCTAGAAAAGCCGTTTCATCAAAAAACATCCAGGGTGTTTTCAACCCAGACCCCTAAATGTCCAATCAGCTTTTTTCTAGTAAAATTTAGTAGCAGCTATTAGGCATATCAGTAGGAACGAGAGGAGATGCCAAATCTTTGCATGCTACTCTGTGATCCAAAAATTTTGCAAGCTTAAGTTTAGGCAACACCATGCATGTAAAATCCTGGGGTACGTTCCCACAAAGAGCATTTACATAACTGTCCTGCACAGTTCCTGGGAATTACAGGCCAACTTGTGATTAGTACAAAAGCTTTGACTCTCTGAAGTGACAGCAAAAAATTTCCATGGTGAATTACAATTTCATTTGGGACCATTACATTAAAGACTTTCCCAGAAGTAAGCAAGTTCCTCAGATCCTATCATTACGGTATCATGAATTTCACACTTAACGCATCAGCAATGAGCTTTTGCATCAAGCAAGAATCTTGCTTGCACATGGGAAAAACGACAGAGCAAGTTCAAGCTGTCAAAGGCACTCATTTCAACAAAATATTATTGCAGTCTCTACATGGCATTTCAGAAACAATAATTGTTTGTGTGACGCAGAGGACTAAACTACTTTTACAAAGTCAGAGTTAAAATTAGATCTGTCTTATCAATAAATTCAGAGCTTTTTATTTGCATGCCTGTTGTGGCATGGGCTGTGCTGAAATGGTTTTCATGGTATGATTACCATGAGTGAAGAATTTCTCTGTGTAAGAGAATAATATGATATTAATTCATATTTACTTTTATATAGGTTTATTAGAGCATGACAATTACGACTGTCAACCACATTTATATATGCCATATAAGAAAAAAGAACACCTACATTTTTTTTTTTTTAATTAACAAGGAAGAAAAATCACACCCTCCCTAACCTTCAGTTTGTGCTGCTTAGCAGAGAAATCACTAGCAAGGATATGCATTTCTTGCAAATTGTGCCAGTTGTAACCATTCTCTAGTTTTCCTCAACTTGACAGTGCCATTTAGGGCAGTGAAACATCCCAAACCCATTGAGATACAGATAACCCAACTTCACCTACTGTCAGTAATCACACTGCTGCAACAGACCACATTTAAGAAGAGCCATGGAATCTCCTTTTACGCAATCACACCTTAGTGGTTTATTGATATATTAAAGTAGCTGGAAAGAGTATTTCAGGTACAAAGAACGGTACAGAAAACCATGCGAAGAGGGAAATAGATAAATTCCTTTAATAACATATTTATCCTGATTATAAATGGACATGCTACGTTACTCAATTATTCCATAACCACTGAGCATTAGGAATTTAAGGAAAAAAGATGCCCATTACAAAGCAGTTGGACATGCAATTTAGAAGAATGCAATGCATTTTAAGACTGAAAACCCTTGCATGTTTAATTTGAAACATCAGATTAAAGAGCAGTAAATCAAGAAACACAATTTCTCTGCAGCTGTTATCTTAGAAGAAATATGAGTAACTAAATATGACATGCATCAGGCAGGTTCAGTATAGCATCCATACCTAAGAATTACTTTATAGCAGAAAATTGAAGCCAGAGGGAAACACAGATGGCAAACGGGATGCAAGCTGGGCTTGTTTTTGCTGATTCCATAAAGGCTTCTTATAGAAACACGTTGGAGAAGGTAATTCAATCTTACTTCAAAACCTGCTGCAGTTGTAGTTTATGAACAACATTAAAAGAAAAGAAAAAAAGAAGGTAAGACCTAAAGAAAGGTTTTCAGTGTACTAAGCAGCAGGTCAAAATCAATGCAGTTCTACTGGATTTCCTTTAAAGGATCATTTTTAATACTCAGTATTTACCAAACCCAAACATCTTAGTCTTGGAGAGGTTGAGTAAAACAGCAAATTAAAATTTCATCATCAACAGCTGGTACCATTTTCTTCCACTTGTGACAAAAGAGACCACTGGTCAGAGTGGCAGTCCATGAATCCAGTGTACCTCTAATGACCACAACTTCAGGGCAGAGGTAAGGGCAAAACTAAGATCATTCTCTCTGGGGAACATGGCACTCTACCTAGTATTTAAGAAAAAATCTCCTTTCACTGTTCAAGCAGTATAGACCTTGTGATTCCACTGAGAGTCTGTTTAGGAACATTTTGTCTTCAGTCTTCACATTGTTCTTCAGATTTTAATCTCTGCTCCACAGTTGCTGGCCTACTATGTGAGCTAGAGCTAGCCTTTCAAGGGGAAAAGTCAATTCACTCCCAAGTTCAGTATAAACACCAGCAGAATGTCATCACTGTCTGAAAAATTAAAGCAACTGTAGCCATTCTAGAACTGGGACTAAAGCCAGTTTACCACAGGTTAAGGTAACTCCTTCTCACCCATCTACCTACAGAGACAAACCTAATAGGACATAATGGCGAATGAAAATCTCACCTCAAAGTGGAACAGGCAAGGGGTCCAAACTAAGAGAGTAACACACCGGGACAGGCACTGGAACTAAAGGTCCTGGGATGTAAGGAGAACCACAGCAAATATTGCAGTTTTATGGAGACATTTATATACAGCTGAGTTGAGAGCCAACAGTATGTTTCAAATAATCTATGACACCCAAAGTGTGCAAAAACTCTCTCCACTGCTTGCCTAGAAGTACAGTTTAGTATGTTTACAAAGGCACCTACACAGAATTCAAAATTACAGTGTTAAAAAAAAAAAAGAATATCAAGACGTCCAGACTTGGAGAACCAAATACGGAAACATTCTTTTTTTTAAGAACGAAAAACATTTATTTTGCAAGGTAATTCCATTTTATTTCAGTGCATGGTTCAGCAATTCTTCTAGGAAATCTAACAAGTTTAATTTTCTTAAACTTAGCATGGAGCAAGTTCTTTAGGGTATGAATAGAAAGCTAGCTGGAGAAAAAAAGAAGTCAAGAGGTTATTGACTTGCCTAGTATTACACAACAGCAGGGAGGCAGAATTCAGGAAGCAAACATTTTGTTTGAGGTACTTTCAGCAATATTTCCAGATAGGCTACTTAAGAGAAGCTAGCAGTCAGGAGAAAGGAATCTTAAGTTAAAAGAAGATATATAGCAAAAGTCATACTCTTGCAGCATCTTAACAGTGGTAGAACATTATGCTAAATCAGTAGTTTACAGTTTTAAAAAAACTCCACTAACTTCTTTTACACTGCACATTTTAAAGAATAACCGTAACATTAACTTTCCTTGATAGTGATGCTTCAGGTGGTCAATTGCTGATGCCCATTTCCAAGCTAGTAAGGCCATAAAGTTGCACGAAAGGTGAGTCATGGTAGATTTCCGGTTCACTGAACACAGAATGTTTAGCCTCTACATTTTGGTTTGTGATTTAGTTTCAAATATACTCAGAACTAAAAAAAAAATTTTAAAAATTTAAAAAAGAGACCCAAGTCTGCCAAATTCTACGCTGTTTGGGAAAATGAGCACATGCACTCTACTGGCTGAGGTATGTGAACCCCAGGGTAGCACTGGAAAGAAACCTGTTGATTTCAGCCAAATATAGACTGAGCTGTGAAGAAACATCACCAAGCTTCAAATTATGCTGCAAATACTTAATACTAAAGGAATTAGGCTCTTTGTTTGAAAGAGCCACTGGTTCTTCATGCTGAGATACTCTGCACAAAGCCAGACTCTGTTCTGCCTTCTATGAAGTCCCATTAATTGTCAGCATAAAACCTGGCCATTAAGATCTCCCACAAGTTTATTTTTTTCTGAAAACTGCAGTTTTTGTCATGTATGCAAGCCAGCATTCTCTAATAATCATTTTTTACACATTGGTCCTTGACAACATATTTGGCACTGCAAAACAAATAAAAACTACATTGCTGAAAAAATTACAACCAAGTGATGAGATGGGTTATATAATGGCTTTTTTTTTTTTAAGTAACAAAGAGATAGTTGGTTTTATTTCATAAAATGAGCTAATTTCACACAGAACTTACTGCTGCGAAACAGGATGGATATGTCAGACTGCAGGAGAAATACGTCTACAGAGATGATAGCTCACACAACTTAAGGATCAAGTAACATATACTAGAGAAAATGAGCTTCTAGTAGGTCCACATCATCTTCAGCCCCCACGTTAGCCATCAGACACAAGACAGATTCCCATGATCTTTTCCCCATCTCTATTCATAGAAAGAAAAGTGGAAGCTTAAAAAACACCTTCCAAAGAAGGCTGTACCAGAGATTATGAAAAACTGAAAGCAGTCCTTAGATGATGAAATGTGAATCCCTAACCACATCCTTTCTTTTCTAATTTACCTCTGTCAAGTATGTTTTAGAAATAATTTAAACAAATAAGACCAACTCACAACACTGAAGCCACTCTAAGAGCTAATAAGGTTTCACATCCAACACTATCCGCTGAAATCAAAGCCTGAGCCAGATAAGGAGTTTTGAAAAGAGCAAAAAATACTACTGTTTTTCTTATAAATTCCTGTATGGAGAAATTTCTCAAATGAACCCTACTAAGTAGAGAAGTTAAAGTGGTAACTGTATCAAAACACTTAACAGCTTGCAGCAAAGAAAATGAAGAAAAATAAATTCCCCGTGGAAAACAGGAAGTATGATGAGAAGTCATAAGCTGTTAATTGCACCATGAAAGATTTAATTTAGACATTAGGCAAAAAGTTTAAAGTGACAACTGAAGACGACCTAAAAAAGATTGCTCAAAGAGTCTGTGAAGTCTTCACTCCTGGAAGCCATACAGATATACACCAAGAACAGCATGCACAGTTGATTTGGCCTTGGGAAGGACTAAACGGCCTTAAGTCCCTTCCAATCCCATGACTCTATGATTCAGCTGACAACTGAGATTGAAATTGGAATATAACATAGAACTTTCACACGATGGGTCTAGGCTAGCAAGACAACTTGAAAAAAAAAGTCAGCTTATGAAAACCACAACAGTATGAACATATAAATCATTAACATTGCAAAGCTTACAAGGCAGACAGAAGGAATTCAGTTTAATCTTAAATAACAGTTTGCAAATCTCAGCTAAATGTTCATTTTTGATAACAAGAAAATGCAGCTTTTTTTTTTTTGAGACTGCAGAGTGGGACATGCAGGCAAAAATATCAGTGCCTTTAAAGACACTTCCTATGTGAAATATAAGGAAGTTGCCTCGTTACATTCAAACAGCTTACTGCTTGAAAGAAGCTCTTTTTACATATTTGGGTCACTTATTTCTACGTTTAGCAGTCACAATAAGTTACATGGACTGCAAAAGATATATTCAACTTGGATTCCACAAATGCATACAGTGCACACCCTTGAAGATATCATCTTCAAAGCATCCATCGAAGAAGATTCATATGTAAAACAGGGGTTTGAAGCCCCTTCACAATTCTGTGGGGCTGCTATGAGCAGAAGAGTGGCTGGATTCAGCCTGAAATCCAAGTCTGTTCCTGACTGCTCTGGTTCCAGCTGGGAGACAAGCCCAAGGCGGCCCCACTTTCCTTCTTCTGCAATGGAATTTCATTAGGATGACTCTTGTCAGAAGATTTGGCCTCCATCCAGACTTTAACCTCTCTTTACACAGAGTATCTGTTCAATGAACCTTTCAAATTCTACTCTATCAGAAGAAAAAATCATATTTGGTCTGAATAATAAAATCTTTCCATCATGTTTACAAAGCACACGTTTTTCTATTTCCTCTAAAAAGCCGAAACAAGGTTTAAACACTACAACATTCTGGTGAAGATGTGACAGATGGAATCAAGCATCTGTTGAACATCAGCTGGTCTATTGCACTGGGAGTAACTGACCAAAGCTCTCCTCTCTAGCAGTGAAAGATGGAAGGTAAACACTCTTTTGTGCCACTGCCAGGTAAGAAAAAAAATATATACCTGGCAAGGAGAGAACTATGAAAAAGAGGAACTGAAATTTAAGAAAACAAAAACAAAATGAACACAGGAATAAAATGGAAATAAGTCACAGGAGACAAGTCTAAGGTTGCAGAGCAGCACTGGATCAGGAGAAGAGTTCAGTCACAGAGAGGAAGAGAAAGGAATATGTAATGAGACTGCTAAAGGCCAACCAATTTTCAGCTGAACAGGCAGTATGGCTGAGAGTTATAAAGTTCCATTGTTGAAATTTATGTCTTAAACTAATTTCATGACACTTTCTGTGATTCTCTTTCCCCTCACAGGAGACAAATAATTCAAGAGTGACTGAGGTTCATACAAACTTGTTTTGACGGACTTTCATGCATGAAGTCAGGTTGCTGAAGAATTTTTCTTTCCCCTTATTTCTTTTTAAGCTTCGTTGTTGGAAATTGTTTCATATTCCATTCTCCTCCCACCCACAGAAGTTACTCACATGATCTGTCTAGTTGTCAGTCTAGGGCAATTTTCCTTTATGTAGTATGCCAACAACCACTCTGAAAATCAGTACTGAAAGCAAGCAGGTCGGAAAGATGCCAGTTATCCAAGTGTTTAGACAGATGTGAATAAAAAAGTGAACTATTGATAATAGTACAGAAATGCATTCTCACTTTTTAAAGATACAGCATTTAAGGAGATTTTTCAAAGATGAAATGAAAAATACAAGTTTTTCAAGTCTCTGACATTTTATCACATGATCTTTTTGGTATATCCCCTGTATATACAAAAATATTAAGGATTTCTCTACCGCCTTCAATTCCCTTTTCTTGAAGGGATTTCTTCTTTAAAAACAGACTAAGGGAAACATCATTTTCCCTTAAAATAGCTTCTTCACCATCACATTGAGAAACACTTAATAAACTAGCACATTGAAGCCCTAACCAAGATGAAAATTTGATCTCCCTCCATCAGGTTAATTCTGACAATCAATATTAGCAAAGGAGAGCAGAAGGCAGAACTGAGCCAGTTTGCTTTGTTCCTGGTCATACATGTCATTCCAGAAGTAGTTTATGTGAGGTGAGTAACAGGCAAAATAATATTGTCTCACTGCAGTTTCACCTAAGTGAGTAAAAAAGAGCACCAGTGCCCTTATGGCATCTAAAGAGGGCCAGGTCCAAGGTAAGCTCTTCCCTTATGAGCACTGCAGTCTCCAAAGAGCATTTTAGAACTGGGTGCACTTTTAAACTTAGCAGAGAAGCTCTAAACCAGATGTGCCTTAGCGGATCACTTATCAATTAAAAAATGACTAAGCTTGCAAAATAAAGACATCTTGAAAATAACCATACGCCTCAGCTTTAGGTATCTGGGAACAAGAAGGTCTTAACTAACCTGGAAATAACAGAAGGAAAAAAAAAAGAGGGAAGTGTGAGCTTTGATTAGTACTAATGGGTTTATAAAAGTACAAAGTAATTTCTAAATCTTGGGGAGGATGACCGAGAAACTAACAATAAAACCCACACTGCTTTTCCCCATAAACACAATCTGTTTTGTTGTATCAGGAACAACCAGAAAGTTACCCTAAGAAACCATCACACACAGCATCACATCGGAATCAGAGTTCTCACAAAACACAGAAATCCACTTTCAGACAACCTCCCACCCCCCAGTCTAGAAACCAGCACTGTATGAGTAGAGAAGAACAGAAAACCGCCTGTCCCAGTGGACCTACTGGGAAGATGAAGTATAGGCACAATTTTAGGAAATAACAGTTTTATCATTGTGCAAGATTATTTCATTTTCTTTGGAAGTTTTTAAAAGACAGGCAGTCATTCCTAATAAAAGACAGTTAAAAAGGATAATTCATATCCAGAACCAGTAAACAAAGAGTAGAAGTCACAGCACTGAAAACTGCAAAGGTACACAAACAGAAAGTTCATTGGTCTTGCTGAGGAAATTCCTGGAATATTTGCACCTCATGTGATATATATCCATGTCCGCTGATATTGGAATGCTTAAGCTTGAGTTGTAAAAGATACCTCCAAAATCACATGCAAAATAATTGATTGCTGAAAGAACTCTTCAAGCACAAACACTTATGAAATCAAATACCTAAGTACTCGATTATTTCTAGGAAAAAAGAAAACTGAATTAAGGGAGTCAGAAAGAGGAATTAATTTATTTTTAGCATCAAGTATAGTTTCTGAGGAATCTAACTGTGAAGAAGAAATAAGGATAAGGTAATTGAGAAGAATAAGACCAGATGAATATACAGACTAGATACATGTATTGCCAAACTCCAGATACACAGAGCAGTATTTTGACAAGTCTCAGCATACTGCAGTCTTACTTACTACCTCTGGAGCCTGCAGCACAGGAAGCTAAGATGTTTTTGTGGAGCATCTCTTTATGACAGAATTGAATCTATTGGACTTCATTGAAAAAGTCATCTCCTGCTTTCTGAAAGATTCATTTTTGTTCAGTTTTTGGGACTATTTTTTAAATATATTATTTGAGTTCCTTTTTGGGGTTGCGGTGAGGGAAGATTTGTTTGCTTGTTCATTTCAGGGGGGGTTGTTTTGACAGCATGGAGATATATTCTACAGATACTACTACTCGTGACCAAAACAGTAAATGCTGAGCTTGTAACGTGCTAGCATATTTAAAATTGAAGGTAAAGCACAGAGGCCAGACAAGCATGGGTAAATTTCGTGAGTTTTTTTGTTGTTGTTTTTATTAATTGCTATTATCATGCTTTCATAAGATAGGGGAATCTCTTAAGGGATAAAGCTAACTTTACAGCTGGTTTATTTTCAGTGTCACAGAGGTGACCAGCATACATTGTCTGGAGATCTGGTAGCATAGCCTTCTGTAAAAGTTTTGGCAGCTCAGTGTAAACTCATTAATCATAAACTATGTGCTACTGTCCTGTGAGATCTGCAATCACAATGACCTAGCATTATTTATTCTATTTCTTATCTGGAAGGAAAAAGCAGCTTCCCAGAATCTGCCTTGGTAGGGCACAGGACAAAGGATTTCTGCCCCTGGGGCAACAGCCTTGTATTTAGAACAACTAGTTTATCTGAAATGGCAGACAGAGCAGCTAGCAAGAGTTTTCTTCAGGTTAAATAGCTCAGTCCTGCTTTCAAGTAGTAGAGATATTTGAAAGTATCCTTTTCATTGCTTTAATCCTTAACAGAGTAATACAGCAAATTCCATAGATGATGGAGTAATTTGAATAGAGGAGAGGGAGTCCAAGCTCCCGGATTCTATTCCTGATCCCGATTCCCACTCAAATTGTGATCTTCTCCACTGTTCTCTCAATACAGCTCCTGATTAGTACTAAAATGCTACTTGCATTTGAGATGGTTATGAGTTTTTTTTTTTTTTAAATGCATTTGAGAACTCCAGATCAAAGCCCTGCAGCAGAACAGTAGGGCTTGAGTTCCTCGTGACTAATCAACTTCATTATTTGCATCATAAGTGCCATTCGTGTTAACTTTGCATGACCAAGAATAACATCTGTTTATATGTAGGCATTCAGAAACAAAGGATATCTGTAAAAGACTGTATATAAGGATAACACTGTGTAAGGACGTATATGAAAGATTACAGAAATTATGCAGGTTGTCTCAAGGTGCCTGTTGCAGCTTTGTGCTTTGTCAAAGACCCAAGAGCAAAAAATCAAGAGCAAGGGTTTTTTTTTTAATGATATTTCAATCCAAGTGATGAGAGCTAGTATTTCTGCTTATGTTTGGTTCTACAGAAAAACAACAACAACAAAAAAAAACAACACACAGAATAATTCATGTAACAAGTGACAGTGAGGCTTTTCCAGGACCCTAGAAAATAACATTGCACTATAAGATCGGCAGAGCATTAGTAATTTTAATACACTCATACCATCACAAACTCAAAGCCAAAACCAATTCCCTTCCGAGGAATGGAGGAAAAAAAGTCACGACATATTCAGAAGATTCACTACTGCTCAGTTTTCTATGTTAAAGTTTCTGGTAGGGAATAACAGCAAGTACAAATGACAAAATGCAGTAGAATTCCAAAAAAGAATTGATTTGTTAGCATAACAGACAAGAGCAGCTTTTCCCAGCGCTGTTATCTCAGCCCATGAAATATCTGTAACAATTATTAACTGTTTACTACAAAGAGGTAACCTCTCCTTTGCCTGAAAAAAAATCAGACACTGTTCTGGATTTACTGGTGCTATGCATGAAAAGAGATCTGGCAAAAGACTTGTGGTTAAACAATTTCCACAGATTTTTGATAACACAATTAGAAATTCTTAGAACAAACTCGAATTAAGAATAAAATTGCCCCATTTGAAAGTGTTTCTTGTAAGTCTAAAACTTGAAGCCAATTTCCTGAGGTTAGCAAACATCTCAGTTACCATTGCCATCCCTAATCACAGCAAGCTTTTCCTTCCAGTACTGGCCTTTGTCCGCATTTGAAATTCAAGCTCAATGCAAACCCACATCAAGCAAAAACAGGATAAAACAGATCCACGCTGAGCCTGTATGCATGAAGCTGCAGAGATTCTTGCTGCTCTAGTCACAATAATCATTTTTCAGCTAAAAAATATCTGCTGGTCTGTTTCAGCAAATGACTGCGTTGCTCCTGTGCCACACAAAGCCACAGAAAAATGAATCTACCCTTCTGCTAGGATTTTTTTTTTTTAGACATGTTAGCTGGGTAACAGCAGCACTGAATCTTCGAAGCTTGTAAAATGAATTAAGCAGACAAATGCAGTGTATTTATTTTCAGTTCAACAAGAGGCTCTTATATTGAATACATATGAAGGAAGAGACATGCTAAATTGAACGAGCCTAAAGGCTCAAAGTGATATTAATTCCACTTGCATTCTACCATGTGGATCCAATGATCAAAGGGATTTGGAAGCGAGAAGGGAATAATGGAAATATCAACACTCAGCAATACTCCATTGCCTCAGGACAGCACAGGACGCTAACAGATGTCAGGGAGCAGCAGGGCTATATCTTCTCACATCGAACAGAAGACAGGAACTACAGGCATACTAGATGCACAGTTATGCACCAACCTCAAGTCTTCAAAAGATTTTTATGAAAAAGTGCTAACTTCACTTCTACCCATCTCCTTTATAAACTTGGAAACATTTTATATAAAGCACCACTAGCGATGACAGACAGAGTTCCTCTTACCACGAGTTTGAAGGGATGAGAGAAGAGAGCCAAAGCACATATACAGCAAGCAAAAATTAGATAAGATTTTGAAGAGGCCAGGGGAAGTTCTATTGAGCAGGCAGGTGCTTGGGTTGGAAGGGACCATAAAGATATTCCAGTTCCACCCCCTGCCACAAGCAGAGTTGCCATCCACCAGATCAGGCTGCCCAAGATTCCATCCAATCTGGCTGAGCACCTCCAGGGATGGGGCACCCATGGCTAGTTTTTGTTCAAGTTCTCTTTGCCTTTCTGCCACTGACTTTAAAAAAGCACTAAGGATAACTTTTCCAATGTACTGCTGCATTTCAATATTTAAAGTTATCATTTGGGTAGCTCTTATGGTANATTGAGCCCACATCTTGACTGGTAAGTTACACATTCTACTTGAGGTATGACTCATGGAATCATGGAATCATGGAATCATTGTGGTTGGGAAAAGACCTCTAGGATCATCTAGTCCAACTGTCAACCCATGCTGTGCTCATCTGCCTTTGGCCACTCATAAGCGTGTATTCCCATGATTTTTGTGAAAAGATGGTCTTTTTTTTTTTTTTTTTTGCCAGATTTCCCCCATGCTATGTGTATTAACTTCTACTTTCTTTATATTCAAGTGCTGCCCGTGATTTAAGCACCCTCCTACTGCACTACTACACCTGCTGGTGGAATGGAAGAGTCAAGTGACCTGAGCCCAAGAGGGATTGTAGAGGCGAAACCTCGCATGTCAGTAAAATAAGCGTCAGATGCCTTCATCATTCCAAAAAGACAAAGGTTGCTAGTGTGTGAAATAAACTAATGAGAACAGTTTCTAAACAGAGATAACCCCTGATGGCTTGAGTCAGCTCCTTGTTAAGAGTGATCAAAGCCATTAAAGCCATTTAAGACAGTAGCAGAATTTGTTGATTTCAGTCTGGCCATATAATGATCCTTCCTGTACACAGGAGATGATCCCATGAACTTTCTCTCTCATTTTTAGTGCAATACTTCTTTTGGGTATATCGTTCTACATCCCCACATCACAAGTTAAAAAATAAAATTGCCACTGTTGACAGCTCTATACCAATGCAACTCCAGCCTTAAAATCACGAGAAGCCACTGACTGAGCTAAAGAACCATTCTTAGTGCGTTCTATATTTCCACCAAGTAGAGACAGAAAAGGAGATAAGGAACACTGAACTATGAAGTTTCTTCAGAATACCAATGGAGCCACTTCGATTTACCTTCACTTAGTATAACTGCTATTTTGTTTCATACTGAAAAAGCAGTTTTGTCGCTACAACACAAATTAAAGAAATGAGAAAGAAATCAGGATTTTCCAGCTGTGGAAGGTTTAAAATCTCTGCGTTTGGTCTTGTGGGGATTTTCAGTGGGTTGGCTCTATAGTTGAAGTACTGCAGCATCAACAAGCAGTGAAAACAGATTAAGCAATACCTGATTACGACCAGTTCTTGCCAGCTCTTGACTTCTCACTAATACCAAAACTTGGTAAAAAACATACTAAATAAAAACCTAATGGCTTTAAATGCTGGAAAAATATACTAGTCTGGAATTAACTTCTAATCCAAACAAAAAAAAAAATTAACATCTTCTGCTCCTGTAAATTTTGGCTGCTCCAGCTATATTCATTTTCTTCCTTTATGCCTGCAATGACATAATCCAATAATGGGGAAAATGGAAATTCCTTGCAAGATTAATTCACTGCCCTTTAAAGGGCTGAAAATCCACACTATACTGAATAAATTAATTTATGGGAACAAGGCTACTCGCCTTCAAGAGTTTTGTACAGATTTTGTTTAGAGATCCAGACACACATGAACACTGGAAAATGCAGTAGTCAAAAACGCTATCATTGACATCCCTTTAGTTAGAAGTAGGCTGTAAGTTTTAGCTGGAAGAGGAAGAAAAAGAACATCAAACCTTGCAGTACTTTAAAAGCTGATAAGGTTACATAATTTGCAAAAATGTTTTAATCTACATTTTTCATGTTTAATACCCATACGTGGTTCATTGCTTCTCTTTCTGTAGACTTCATATGATAGCCTTGCTTATCTAACATGCCCTGGGTATTTCTGAATCCACTCAAGAAGCAGATATTCACAAGAGGGGACTGGAAGGAGTACAATGACTACATCAGCTGTTCGAAAAAGTACGGGTTCTTGAACATAGACTCTGAAAGGGAGCCACTATTGTGGGTTTTTTTGCACCTGAGGGATCTTTACAGGGAGATGAGAAGAGGAAGCAAAGTCCAATCATAAAAATAAACTGAACTTTCCTCCAGTCCCCTACACATGGGACATTACAGGGATAACAAAGTCCTGCAGCTCTCCCCAAAGCTCACCTAGCTGTGCATAGGGGCCACAGCTCGCACAGCTATGGGAAACAGTGGAACATAACATGAAGAGAAAAAGGTACAAAACTATTTATTGATCTGTTTTAATAAACACGATGTTACGGGTATATAACAGAAATCACAGTTGTTTCAACAGGCAACAAGAGACTGTGTTACTGACATACACAGGAGGTGTTGCTGTTTATTAGAAATAAAGGACTGTTTAAAGAAAATTGTAATAATCAGCCTAATCTTTGCTGATTTTTCTCCAGACTCTTTGTACAACTGTATTAAGAATACATGGTACGCAGCAAAATTTATCTCATCTTTCCCAGATAAAAACTGTCTTGGAGATTTCCAGTCCTACACGCTGGCTCAGGCAAGAGGAGCTCCCACTTACTTCTTGGTGGCTATTGTTTAACAGCTACTACAAAATCCCAATGTGAAAACCATTCATTCTAAATTCATATTTATGAACTGCCTGCAGATACATCTGCTGGCCCAGGATGTAGCGTACCACAAGATAAATCTTTATCATTGAAGAAAGAAAAAAAAAAAAAAAAAAGGCACTGAAATAGAGTTCATTTGTATAGATATCACGTCTAAAATTTGCAAGACTGCACACACTGTTTGGCAGAATACTCACACAGAATCTTGATTTTCTACCCAAAAATCATCCTGAATGATTAATGACTATCCATCCAATTAGTGACTCATCTTTGACAACTTCTTTTAAAAGGGATACTGGCATCTGTATTAAGTGTAACTTCTGCAGTGCCCTCTTCATAGATGAGAACCTGGACATTTTTATAAAGAAAGAATCATAAATTACATGGATGTTCATGATACATGAACATACTACTCTCAGCTTCGCTTTCTTTGAACCATCATTTGTACAAGATAACCTCTACAAATCAACCTGCCTACTGCTGTGCCATTAGACATATTCCATGACCTCTTCCCTCTTGGTATTTCCGAGATACATCCATAAAATCTGCAAGAGGGAGGTGTGGAGACTCGCAGAATATACAGAAAAACATTTCTCACCTGTGCTAGCACAGACCATATTTTCTCTCAGTAGTGGAAATACCTATGCTGGTAGTCTTCAAAATTTAGCTTAAAACTTTATTGTTTTTCAGATTTTTCTCTGAAACTCACATCAACACATTCTAATTGGATACTGGAGAGACTCATCTTTAACTGGTACACTGGCAACTCTCTGTAAGAGATTTCATATGACTCTGTTGTGCAATACTGTGTGTTTGCACTATCAGTAGCTGACTCCTCAGACAGACTGAGAATAAAGTGTGTTTATTTCTCTTTTCTTTCACTTTGCATATGAGCTGAGAAGCGAGGCATTCTCAATTGCTGCCAGATTCTCCATAGCCCTCACAGAAGGAGACAGCAGGCCTGCCTGTGGCTGAAACACCTAACAGTAACACTACCCAGCTGCTCATTGTGGCTCTTTAGTTAAATTGGTTTCACTCTTTTTTTTTTTTTTTTTTTTTAAAGTCACTGCCACAATGGCCAAAATAACCCAAATCACCTTCATTAAAGCTTGAGTTTTCATTAAGTCTCTCTGCTTCATACACAAACACACAAGCTTTGCTTGCTTCTACTACCACAAATCACACCCTTGAGCGTGCTCTGGGCAGACACACTTGTGCTCACTCACTAATATCATTTTTGGCCAAAGTGAGTTCACAAAAACCACTGAAGCAGCATTAGAGCACAAAAGCGTGTCCTGTTCATGTGCTGCATGCTCAAGCTTTACCCTAATTTATCTGCGCTAGCTTTAATATACAAACAAACGGAGATTTAAGCCTATGTTTGGCTGATGAGTCCTCAGCCCAATTTATAGGAAGACAGCCGGCTGTAACTCAGAAGTTTAAGCAACATGGCAACAATAAAGAGCTATGAAGGTCAAGGAGGCTCTAAAAAGGCTTTACATTGGCACCAAGGAGGCTTTTCAACAGATATCTGTCCTCCAAAAGTAAGACAACACTAATTATCTTCCTAATAGGTCTTAAGTTAAACTATAAACAGGACCACAAGCTGGAAGCCTGAATTGAAGTCAAACTGGCAACTGAGAAATTTTACCGAGTTCGAAGTCAAAAAGATATTATTCCAATCAATTTTGTATGAGTTTTGTGGGATGCTGCCCAAAGAAATCAGAGAATTTCTCCACTTATTTAAGGTCTCTTAGAGAAGATATCATCAGTCATATCAAAAGTCACTCTAAGATGGCTCAAAGGGCAGATTATTATTATTTTAAAGGTGGTTCGGTGTTTTAGCATCTCAGTTCTAATAGCAGTTAAGCTCTTCTTCAGCTTCAAACCTCCAATTTTACCACAAGTCACCTCCTATCCAGATAGGTGCAATTATAGCCAGTTAAAGTCAAGTTTTCACCTTTTGAAAAGCTACATGGACCAAGCTTCTTTCGTCTCTGGTTTCAAGGCATTTTTCCAGGCAATGACTCACTCTTTTATCTCTTTCCTGAATCCTTTCCAGTTTCAGACTCTTTCATAAAGCCTGCTGATATTGGACATAGCAAGTGTATAATAGCCCCTGAAAAGTAATGCCTCACCTCTGCTTCTCCTTGATGGGTGCTTTCCTTCTCTACTTCTCAGTAATCAAACTTCTTGTCTACAGTGTCACCCCTATTTTTTTGTTTCTCCAGTACTAGTCCCCGAGCCTTTCCAAAGCTGTTCTTGTCATGCTTTTTGCTTTTTTCTGTCTTATGTGACCCACACTCTGCTCCCACGTTTGCGGCCTAACAAGTGACTGCTTTGAGATAAGGTCCAGATAAGCACATATTATAAGCCTGCTCTCCTTACATTATTGGTTTAGAAAAACAAACAAGACAAACAACTCCACACAGAACTATAGAAACAAGGAAAACAAAAAGTAACTCTGCTCTACTGAGGCTTGTACAGTATCAGCAACTCTTTACAATTAACCGCTCACCTAGGAACAGAACATAGCATACTGCAGTCAAGGTGCTTCTGATATGAGGAAGTTTCCCATAAGATTTCAGTCTGAGCAAAGCTCACAAGAGGGTAACATTTCTGTACATATTGTACAAGAACAGTAATCCAAAACTCAGCGGGGATAAATATAAGTACTCGACTTGATCCATTGGCTCTCAGAAGATGACGCTGGGTTTTTACTGGGATATTCATAAGCAAAAAAAGTTCACCTCTATTGCAACTGATGCCAGTGATGGATTTACTTGGAGCATTTAAGACTGTTAATCACATTAGGCCAAGTGATATAAAAAACATCCCTAGAGACATTGCTGCTTTCCCATCCAGAAATACTAAGAAACAGACAGTGAATGATTTAAGGAATGATTTTCCATGCATGATATTTACCCAAATCTTCCATTGCTTCATCCTAATGACAGTCAGACAGGTAGCAAATATCATAAATCAGAAAATTACAATAGAAAAAAAGAGCAGGGACTTTGGTAGAGCTGTTTTCTACTGAAAAGCTCATAAATGAAAACTTTTTTGGCATCTTTGTTGGAGCTAAATTGGCAGAGTAAGATGGAAAGCAATTCTGTATCTCATTACTGCCTGTACTATCATTAGCTAGAAATTTTGGAAAAAAAGGCCCCTTTCTCCTTAGATCCAGCTGTTGCTGTATAGTGTCTGGCTTTCTCTTTCCTTCTCCTTAGAATGGAGAATATCTGCATAGAAGGCTCTTTATAAGGTTTCACCTTCTGCTTCTTATTTCCCACCTGACAGCCTGTGTTATCAAAGACATTTCCTAATTAAAAATAAAAAAATAAAAAAATCACAGTGTTAGTGAAAGACTGATCCAATCCACGACACAACCACTCGAGTGTTCCCAATTTAATTTCACTTTAATTCTGTGTAGTATTCATTTTCATTAATTAGTTAAACACAGATGAATTTAGCATTCTGAAAGAGGATTTCAAATTGGTAGATAAAAATAGTAAAAGATACCCAATCTTCATTTAAACCAAAACAAGATCCAGTTTTCAGGTGGACAAATGCTGGAAAGAGGCGAAATGTGCAAGAAAAATCCAACTTTAATATCAGGAGTCCTTAGCAATAAAGCATGACAGGAAGAGAGATCAAAAACCACAATACATGCTTGACTGCGGTGGATTTCTTAATACCTGTGTTGATTAAGGAGACATAACAGCTCCTTGAATAGATTGAGAAAGGTGTTCTTAACATTACCATAAGCCTAATCAGGGCAGTACAATATCCTACAGACATATCCAGGCCAGTTCAAAGCTAAAATAGCATGTTAATCCAATGGACCAATTATCACTCTTGAAACCTAAGCTAATTTTTTTCAGGCGTACCTTTGTGTAGGAGGTGCACATACAGCAAGATAAGCTGTGTACTTTCAACAGCTTTCCTTGATTTAATAACTTAAGCAATGCAGTTTCCATTTAGGTGCACCAGAAAGCTGAATTCTGTCATCACGTTGTTTTGAACCTGACCCTGGAAAGGCAACATGATCTCGCAGGCAGAACAGTCACGTAGTAGGAATTCAAACGTCCAGTGTTATTTCCAGATACAAACACTTTATTTCTCTCTTTTATCTTTATAACGAATTTCAGTACACAGACTAAAGAATCATCATGCTTGTACAGGGCCTAGCACAATGGCATCACGAACAGGCTTTTTTCAGTGCAACAGAAAGTACTACATCTTTTGTTCCCAGATTCTCACAGTAGGGTAGGGCCCTGCCTCACACTTAAAGAGGTCTGGAAAACGGAATACTATATCCAGATTAACACAGTGGGAAAACAAAAGCTTAAATCAGCCGTCCAGCACACAGAACCACAGTCCCTTTGCAAGTCCAGTCTTCAGCTACTCCTTTCACAGCTAACGCTGGAAATTATCTCCCCCACTATCCTCATCTCTCACTAATAAAAAGACTGATTTCTCTTAAGTTCACATAAACTCAAAAGGCACATGTTACAATTGTACCATATAAGTTCAGACAAAATTATCTCCAGCCAGACTGGGCTTTTTAGACACAGTGAGATCAAACAGCTCACAAAATCCTTTGATGGAAATCTAATTCTTTAAAAATATGCAGAAGGTAATTGAAAACACATTTTATGATATTTTAGATTATAAACAGTAGATCTCTGGCTGAGTTGAACAAATAGCATTAAGCCTTTTTCTTCCTTCTGAAAAGCCACAGTGCTTGGCAGCATGAACATTGATGCATCTTCTGTACCCAGCACAGGGAAACCAGTGTTTATAATTAGAAGATTGTGTAAGGATGCAAATTGCACTCCAACAAATAAAACTTTGTAAATACCGGTTGTTATTCATTCAAAGCCATTTTGTGATATTAGCAAGTTCTTCTAAGCACAAGACCTGGATTTATTACATTTTTCTTCCTTCCTTTCCTCCTCTTTCCCTTGCATAAATCTTCAGGAAAAGCAAATGTAAGTATTGCTTGCTCACAACTTCCAGTCTTACCATCAATCCTATGCACCCTAAAATGCAGAGATGTTGAAATTATTAGATAAAGATTCAGAGTATAAAAACCAGTTCAAGCTTTTCTCACTTGCTATTAAACTTTTTTCTTTGGCAGTACTGCAAAACAACTGACGGAAATTCCTAGGGATGCTTTATAGAAGCAGCAGTTGCAGAGGGAGGCACACTGCCTTATTCATTACCCACCTCTTCCACACACATACACCCCAGGACCTACCCTGTTCCATCACTCATGCTTTGTGCATTTGTTGTATGGGGAAAAAAAAAAAAAAAAAAAAAAAAAAGGAAGCTCTGGGCAGCAAACACCACAGGCAGTCTGAAGTTTTAGTGTTTCATGCTATCAGGCAACTGTAACTTTCTTTCAATTTGCACAACAAGGAAGAGCCTTAGGTGTCAAAGATACCACCTGTAAGAACTGGAAAACAGGAGTTTATTTGCGTTCCCCTAAAAAGAGGAGAAATTAAGGGAATGCGATGAAAGCTAGAGCATTTCATGGGAAAATACAGATCAGTCTGAAGGGATTGTTTCCAATTAAGAGGTAGAAGGTGCAAAAATTAGCCTTAAGTCAGAACCCACAGACATTCAGAGACTTGGGAGGACAATGTTTCAGGTTCCACCTGATGCTTGCACCAGGTATGATCCTTAGCGCTCCACACATAGGGAAGTGTGTGCTTAAAAGCTTTTTTCAAAGTATGACTATATGCACCTGTGTTTCCCCTTTCTCCCATCTTTGAAAGAGGAAGGGGAAATCCAGGACTTTGTTTCCTACTGTGGGCAGAGTCACAGAAAAAAAAACCTACATGCTCAACACACCAAGCCTGATTTGAGCAGGTATTGCTTTTTGCCATCTATCCTATTTTTGATGGGCTCTAAAACTACCTCAGTGTCTACACTTCTCAAACTAGAGATTCAAACTCCTCAGTCTTAAAAAAAAAAAAAAAAATCAGATGTGTTTTTCATTTTCACAGCTGACATTTCACTTCTGCTTGTTCTTGGGTCAGTAGCCCTTAAAAAGAACATTTTACTCCTGAGTTGGAGCAACACAGACCATGGAAGGGGCGAAAAGCAGACCAAGACTGATGTAGCCTTTTACTAAGGTAAGAGGCACCTTGTTGCTTGCTTTAGCTTCCTCACTGCTTGAGACACAAATGAGAGAACAAAAACGTTGCTCTCCCTCTCCCATAGTGCTCACCCACTCATTCTCTGCTTCCACTTCTGCCTGCTTACATTGACAAACGTCTTTTCATTGTGCAAGGGTTAAAAGAGAAGCCCTTACTTAATGGAAAACGGCTCCCTACCTCAGAAGAAGCCATTTGTGTTTTAGCTATGATTTCCCGGTTTGTTGGTTTTGCTGGAACATTCACCATGATTGAGAAAGTTATGAATTTTAACAAGTAGGGTAGCATCCAGCCTTTAAACTACTGTCTTTGCTTTCCCTTAGTCACTGGAAGAACGTGCTGTTCTTTGTGCAACAGGAAAAAGTTACTGCATGAAATCTAAAAGGCTCCACTCCTCCATAACACATTTTAAGGGATTCTTCATCATAAACAAAGTTTTGAAAAATGAACTAAAAAGACAGTGTGATTTTACAATAAAACAGGCTTTCGAGTGAGAGCACTGTGAAGGACTGGAGGAGTTACAATTCATTACATAAAGAGACATCCGCACATAGGTAAATCCTAGCAAATCAGTGGTAAGGCAAAATTGAACAGGATGCTTTTGTTCTGTAACATTCTCCCTGGGTGAAGTGAAAGTACAGGAAAATGAAGTCTTTCCTTCTCACGACTAAAGATAGAACAATGCAGATCCCAGGACAGCATTGACTTGTTAAATAGTCTCTTCTGACTCTATTTTAAATCTCTAAAGACTTTGAAGTGGAGTTGTAAACTCAATTGATTTCAAACAAAAGGCTAATGTAATCCACTTTCAGCACTAGTACCACGCTGGCAGTGAATGCATCCGATTTGGTAACAGAAATTACATATTAGGGCTTAAAGCAATTCATTTCAGTGTTTTCAAGACACTTAAGAGGCTGGATATGAATGATCTTGGCTGAATTCAGCCTTAGGGAAACAAAGCCTATCTCTGGACTTGTTTTACTGGGGAGGCAGTAAGGCCTCCAGGAACACTGGCACTACTATCCGACACTCTCATGTGTCCTCTTTGTCCCAAGCGGCTTTCCAGGTATTACAGTTTTATACGTGAATTGTTGCACTCAGCCTTGAAACGTAGCCCTGACTGAGTTGGGATTCACAGCTTTCCTAGTACATCAGCAGGATCAGTTAGGGCAGTAGCAGACACTGCCCAGGCAGATAATGGCTGGAAATAATGTAAAATGAATGGAGACTTTGAGATATAATGCACACCTTAAAACATTTTATAAAAGTTACAAGTCATGAAAACAAACCAGATTAGGAGTTGGTGGCAACAGGACCAGAAGTCTTCAAGAACAGCATAATGGAAAAAGATCTAGGAGGGATCTGATTGGAAGGGAAAGACTGAATGGAATTACCAATTGTAAAGAGTCTAAGAAAAGCAGGAACATGTGGAACATAGAACACAAAGATTTTAAACCTTTCCAATAAGTTTCACAGCATTTGGCCCCTTACTTTAGAAAGTACACATGATATACCAGGGAAGGCAAAGACTGAAGGAAGAGAATGAAAATAAGGCGATTTAAGATGGCTCTAACACGGCTGTACAAAAGATGAAAACTGCAGTACATTCTTCACTGTGTTTTAGAGTCTATAAACAAAAAGTAGGATGTGTTAACAAACCCACTGAGTCAGGATGGAAAAGCCCGCAGCATGATATTTTTAAAGGTCAGTGCTTAGAGCAATGGGCACCCAGAACAATTTAAACTCTGAAATGATTCAAGCCTCCTGGGGTAACTGCAGGCCTGTTTGAGGCCAGTGAAGTAAATTAAGATCAAGTCATTCAGCAGAGGTATTCTAGATTAGCTCCACTATTTGAATTCCCCAAGCTCCTTGGCAAAAATATACTGTATCAATGTCCAAATAGACAAGGAGAATCTGCTTTAAGAAGCTTCTGTAAGGAGAGGACACAGCCTGAGAGTGCTTTGCTATAACTATAATCATTAAAATTAGTATTCCCTTATTAATAACAGTTTCCAAGATTTATCAGCTCCTGGCTTCTACAGAACTGACTTCCACGCTAATGCAAGAGATGTTCCTGGATAACTTAGCCACAACAGATGTCTTGGAACACTTTACACTTACTTTTCTACTTTCTTAGCATTTGACTTAACTCCAGACTGCAGTGCTGTGAGGCTTGAGCTTTCTTCCCAAACTATTACTCTGAAATCCTTTAACTTCAGGAGCTCGACTAAATGATCCTTATGGGTCCTTCCAACTTGGGATATTCTGTGATTCTAACTATGAAACAATTTGAAAATATTAATAATCTAATCAGAGCAATTAAGACTTTTTGATATGGACAAACAAAAAAATAAAAAGATTTTCAGCTGTATCTCAGCCTCTCAGGACGGTTATTCAATCAGCTGAAACTTCTTAATATAAAAGCTCATATAGTAAATTTATCACATGTTCCCTAACTCACATGAACACAAAGCTGCTTTTAAAAAAGCCTGTCAGTTCTCCAGGGGTGGACTACGTAGCTCCAGCACTCCGAGGCT
The DNA here is from genome assembly GCA_002909625.1 of Bambusicola thoracicus. NCBI lineage: Eukaryota > Metazoa > Chordata > Aves > Galliformes > Phasianidae > Bambusicola > Bambusicola thoracicus. Next base: position 170,767 of record PPHD01000004.1, read on the forward strand.
AATCTTTTTGTGCTAAATGAAAAATTCAAGTTTACTTACGTCAGTAACAAAATACAGCATGCATTTCCCTATCTCAAAAAACTACCTGTCAGGTAGGAAGCATACTCGATTTCATCCCTTTCAGCCTAGATAGGTACCATTCCTAATTCCAGGGAGCATGTAAACATTTACAAATACTCAGGGCATAGAAAAGTTCAGAGCATGACACTGCCAGTATGCAAGTGCATGACTAACTCCAGTTGAAATGTTATGACAAAAATCTATTTTTCTCTCTTTACTCACTTCATACTTCCTATTGTTTACCACTGCTCTACTATAAGTAATATATATATTTTTTAACTGAGCAGACTCGTGCCGCACAGATCCTCAGAAGCCAAGTGTTTCTCTATCTCTCCCTGTGCAGTCAGAAGACTGCCCAACAAGTACAACTCACCTTCATTACGTGCCCGCCAGTTTTTCAGCTGCTCTGATGCACAGTGAAACAGTTAAGTTTCACCTTTCAAACTGTATCAATGCCATTTGAATTAACCATCCATTGAATGAATGAGAGGAATTCACACCTCAAGGCTTGTTGTTACAGGCTGCCTGCCAGCTCAGGTGGCCATGGCTGCACTGCTATGATGCGGTCACACTTCAGAAGGTTTCTTTGCAAGTGCAACAGCTTGAGACTTAGTTCGAAATCTTCTGGTCATGGAAAACAGAGTATTACCGTTGTATTTATCTAACCCCCAACCTTTAGATAGTTCTTTTTAAATAAGTGAAGCGAGCTTCTTTAAAAATCTTGCATTTAAGCCACGGTTGTTTCCCCTCTGGACAGTTTTTTTCAACAAGACATCCTTCTCAGAAAGGCATCAAAACCTCCATGGCTCCCTGAAGATGGATGGCATGCCCAGGGTTGCATACGTTCACACTATATGCAAACTATATTTTAATATGCATTGCTGGAGAAGAAAGTAGTCACCTCCGCCCCCCTGGAGGAGTGTGAAAGCTGGAATACTGCATAAATCACAGAAATAGGCAGTGGGCCAGTTACCAGAAAGGAAAGCAATTCTCATTCCTCAGTACTTGCTGGTTTCCTATTGATGGTAGTGGGAAAATTTCAAGTTCCCACTCCCAGTCTCTGGGACAGCAGCAAAAATACACACACTTTCTAAACACACCACTGCAGAAGTTAAGGAACCAACGTGAGCTTTGCTGCCCTGGCTCACACACCACTGTCACGCTGGCACTGACCTCAGCTTCTCTTACAGCAGTTAGAGGATTAAACAAGAAAAATCTTGAACAAAATCCCACATACATTTTACTCATGTGAAATACATGTATGTCACTTTTCAAAGGAGATAAACAGAACAAACTAGCTTACAGTATCTCTTCCCTCAGCAACTCACGAGCATGAAGCAGAGTGCCACACTTCCATCCTTTCTTTGGCAGAAGTAGAAGATATCCCTCACCCATTATTGCAAGGGAGAAATAATTATAACCAAGAACAGACAAACAGGAGGGCTAGTGGCTGGAAAGAAGTTTGGGTCTCAATTAGGAAAAGAACAGCTTAGTTATCTAGATAACAACTGTGAATAACTTCAATAAGCAGAAGCTGATATAAAGCAAAGGCTTCCAAGACAAAGAGTGAGTGAAGAAACAAGCATACATAGGCTGCAGAAAAAAAACACTGAATGTGGATCAGAACTGTGCAAGCAGTTTCTCCAATGAAATCCTTGGAGCTACACTGAACAGGTAACTCAGACAAGTTCCTGGACAAAGCTGTAACATACAGCGCTATGCCTTCTCTGTAAACCTTGATGTATGAACAAAAGTAGAATAAACATGAAGTTCGATTATTAGGCAAAATGTTGCTTGTCTGCGCACTGAGTCAGACAGCTAAAGATATTGAAAAGAAATCCATAAAAACATCCCAAAATCTCATTCTCATGCATATCCTATCTCCAGTGACCATCAGTAGCGTATGCCTTCGGAAAGAACACAAAGCCAGAGTAATCTAACAGCAATTCTTTCCTAAATACATCCTTCTGGCAATCAGCAGTTTACAGATTTAAGAAGCCAGACCATCAAATTACATAGTCCCTGAGTTCAACCTCCATGAATTTAACCTTTTCCTGAACCCATCTTGGTCTTCATGACATTTTATTGTGGTGAGTTACACAATCAATTGCACATGCCTTACATTAAATAATTAAATAAATAAAACAAGGCTTTCATTTTAAACTTATTGCCTGAGTTCTCCTGACTCCTTCCTTTTCTTTAAGTGAGGCTATGAATTACTACTCCTTGTTTATCTTCACCATGCAGATCTCTGCATTTATGATATCCTCAGCCTCTCACCAAGATCTTTTTATGGTAAAGAGCTTCGGTTTTACTCTCTGGTCCTATAGATATTGTTCCATACTTCTGATTTTTCTATCTCTGAACCCTTGGCAGTTCTATCATACTCTTTGGAATTATGGTCAAAACCACAGACATGAATTCTGGTAATGCCAGAAAGTATATTTTTTTCTATTCCATGCTGCAATTCTTAAGTGCATCTTTTGGCCATCCCTGAGCAGACGTTTGAAAGAACCATCTGTAGTGGTACCAAGATTACATGTCCTACATAAGAATTTAAACTACACTCGCCATTAACATATTGTATTGGATCATTGAATCCTCAGCTGTACTTACTGCTAAAACGCATCTATGACTGTCAATCAAGAATTAACACATAACATCCTGCTTAGCACCACAGGTTCTCCCCATCCTATGAACATAGGAGAATATCCATTTTGCTTTAAAAAAAAAAGGGGGGGGGGATTGTATTAGTAGGAAGTTGTTTTAGGAATAAAGCATACCACAGATTAGTCTCATATCATCTCTAGCACTCATGATATCCTACAGAACAGGGACACAGAGCTGCAAAAACCATTCCCTCCATTTGTTAAAAGTCAATCCATAATAAAAAAAGTCTGAAGAAGTGCTCTACTCTTGATTCTCACTCCCAGCACTCTTGAATTCTCCCTTCTTCAAGAGCATAATATGGGGACATAAATCAGTAGTCTCAGTGCTTCAATCCCTGAAGTTAACAGAAGAGATGGAAACCAGCTGCCTCCTAATTTGCCTCTGTTCTAAGTAAGTGATTCCCACATTTATCAATATTTCATCCAGCTATTTTTTGGCACCAACATTTTTCATATCACTTGGAAGTAGAAGGGCAGCTTAGGATGGGAGGGGAGAACATAAATATACTCCCCACACAAAAGAAAAGAAAACACTAGTGTCAGATTTCACAGTGGGACACTTCCTTTGCAAGATTATTCATTGTATTTAATAGTTTTCCTCACAGTATGACTTTATTTAAGTCGTTTTTTCATTTTTAGTAAATGGAGAAAACAAAAGCAATGCAGGCTCCTTTGGAGACATAAGAAAGCTCATAATTTAGTAGTTCTTCAGAGTTAACTCTGGCAAAGATATACTAATAACAAGCCACTCTTTAAAAAAAAAAAAGAATACAATTTAGGGTATACTTCTAATGCTACTTGGAAAGACTTTCTATCTTCCTCGCTGTAAAAGGTAGAAAACTGCACCTGGCCTACTAAAGTAGCGGTCCATCATAAGAGGCAGAAGTCACCTCAGTACAAGGGAGGAGATGGAAAAATTCCCCCTACTAAACTAAGTGGCTTCAAACTTTTTCCTATACTGATAACTGCATTTTCAGAATCACAGTATAACATAAAATTCTTGTTAGTTAGGGAAGCATTTTTTTTAATTGATTTGGCAGATAAGTATGATTTTCTCTGCATTGTCACTTGTATCTTTACAAGAAATCTACTTGAATTTCTTCACAAAGAAGTCTATTTTGGATTAAAAAAATATATTTACACTCAGTGCAAGTTGATTCAATGCATTAAGGACTACTCCAAACTAAAAGTCATGCCATTTTACAGAGAAGTGACAAACCTTTAAACACATACTGCAACATGTTTGTCATGCTCAGCTTTCCAGTACATTCATCCAAAACCCAAAAGATACAGGAGACACTTTCAATGAATTACACTGACAGTGGAGACATCTGTATGTGCATGAATAATCTATCAAAATAAGAACTGTGACAGGGAGCCTTGCTGGCATGGAGTGTGTCAGAAGATATAGTCAAAGCCCAGCTGTGCAGATTGTGACAACATTCGTTAAGTCAGACTAGGAAACTCTGTGAACCTAGTTGTACAGGAAGCTAACCTTCAGCATCATACGGGTTATTTCTGACACTGCTCATTGGATTTCACAGCAGATCGCAGGTGTGATCATATGATTCAATGTGTATTTTCTTTGCAGACAAGAATTTACTCACAGAGAGCCAACCTAAAATTAAGCAAGCATTGGTGCAAGCTCCAGAGAGAGAAAACCTGAGTTCTATGCCTTTTGATTCCAGTCAGAACTATAACGTTCCTCTCACGTACAAAGAGAAATCACCCATTAATTAGAGAAACAAATTAACACAAGAGTTACATAGAGCAAAGTTCAGATGCAACCATGTTCCTTCTATAAAAAAAGACTTCCAAGATGTGTTGCAGTCGGGAAGACCACACTGAGTAAGTTCACTGCTTTTAAAAATATATGTTCTTCCATGATCTTCAAAGTAAAAAGCACTGGACTGTTACATTCTAGGCAGATAGTTTACAGATACCATGTGGAATTTTCAGAACATGCATCTTTTGTCCCACAGGATATAATAGCAGATTCAGAGACGTAGGATAATATGATTTCTGTGAAAGGTCAATTGATGGAAATTGCCTATTAGACTGCAGGAAACAAACAACAGCCCTAACGAAACAAAGACAAACTCAAGCAAAAAATACCAGTGATTACTGAGATTCTGCATAGTTCAGAACCAGGCTAATAGAGACAGCTTCGTAAACATTTAGGAGAAATATCATAGAACACAGTCTCTCAGTTCAGAGGCTTATTTTGTCATAGCATCTGCCCTGTTGTTAACAATGCTGAATGACATTGGAAGCCGTATTTCCAACAGCTTCCATTTCTGTTACTATAACCACCCTTCATACTAAAAAGCGTATAGTATATTTGATAACATTTCTCCATCTACTGCAATTCTCTGCCGTACAGAGGTAAGACAGCTCAGAAGAAAGAATATATATTACATCTCTGAACATCTCCCACCTCAGTAGGAGACTGCACCGTGAAACCTCTTTGGAAAGAGAAGAGTGAAACCGACGAGTAAATGTTCAGTTTCCTACACAATTTACATTAAAATTTATAACACATTAATATGGTATAAACCAACACTTTTCATTAAAGGCAGAATTTAGTTGGAAATATTTTTCTTCAAGAAATGTTGAAGATAAATAACTTCTGCTTTGGTGCCTGTGAGTTCCAGCTCTCTATGTCAGGGTAAGCATTTTTTTCTCCTAAGATAGTGGTGAGAAGGGGGAAGAATTTAATAAGTATTATCCGTTCTTTTGCCATTCAGAAAGGCAGTAATTGAAAGAAAGTTAAAGCACAAAATATGTAAAAACAACTCCTGTTAGAAAATACAAGCAGAATACTCTGCAGAAACACCTATTTTGAAACACATCTCTCAAGTTCATTGTCTTCATCACTTTTTTTTTTAGAAACTCAAATGTATACATTTACATGACATTTTTACTAGTCTGTTTCATTAACCAAAACAAAGTCTAGCTAGAATAGTATGTTTGAAGTTGTTTATTCATGTCAAGACACTGTACTTTTACAATTACTTGTTTTTCTTCTCTCTGTACCTGAACACTGTTAGGATATGACTTTCTTTAAAAAGCAGATCTTGAATCAACATACTGAAAAATACTATCATGCAATACGCATTCAAGTCAGTTTAAAGGTGAAGCTTTGAGCCAACTGATCAATTTTGGGGAAAAAAAAAAATAATTCATTCACCTCACTGTATCCAAAAACTTTCCCTAGGCAACTCCCTCTAACTCTAAAGGTAAATGGATTCAGTGAGTACATAAAGTTTACACTTCAAACTACTCGTGTTCTTAGATAGAAACAGGTTAGAAATCAGACCCAGACTGGATTTGCACCCAACAGCTTCATATGGTTTCACACACTTCAGTAAGAACAGTCACAGTAGTGATAAGCAACAGCTATCTGTCCAAAACAAGAAGCTGCTCACAGCTAAAGAATTCTCCAAACCTGGCAGTTGTAAAAAAAAAAAACAAAACAACAACAACAAAAAACAAACAAACAAACAAAAAAAACCACCCCAGTATTTCCATACTGCCCCAGTCTCCTTTGCACTTAAGCTTTTAAAGTTAGAGATAGAGGGTTTGTAACCAATCCTTATACATCATTTTCTCTTCTTAATAGGTTACATTACTCAGTCTGTACAAAAAAGCTCAAGCAGATCCAAGAAAATGTATCATAATTTAGACAAAGACATGACTGGTATGCTTTTAATCTTGAGATATGTACAATACAGCAATAAGTTAAGGCTTTATGCTTGTTTTCAGAGTAGGCTTAACTGAGAAAAATCCGCAGAATGGCACACTGAGAAGAAAAAGGGAAGGAAGAACATCAGAATATTTGTAACATGAAGCAGGTTTTCTCTACCAAGAGCATGGCCCTGCTTCTCAAAGAAAAAAAGCTTCTTCTTTCAAAGAAGAAAAGGTGCTGCTTAGTGAATTTCCCAACTGATGTAGAATGATGAGAACAGGAGGCAACATGGATAAGTAAGTTTATCATGCCACACTCACACCAATTCCACTTGCAAGTAAAGGGTTCAGTTAGATCTTCTTATCAAAGAAGAGTAAAGACAGACATGAAGGAATGCCCATATTTGAATCCCAAACTAGCATAAGGTTGTGTTTGCTTCAGTATAGGCAAGTGTATGCATAGGAGGTTGTTCTTTTTACTTATTTTCCAAAAAGAGTGGAATGCAGTTTTTACACACCTTCAACAGTCACATTAAAAAGGAGTAGAAAGGGTATGTAAAATGCAGAAAGCAGAAGGAAGCAGTAGTCTGTCAAGTCAGTTATTTGTTTAAGCTCTTCTTTTCCCCACCACTTTTTTCCCTCCAAATCTATCTACTGGGGAAAAACACTAAACAAACAATAGCCAGCATCCCTGCTGGAAGACTGGTATCTTCTATGGGGTTTGGCTGCAATTGTATTAGAGTTCCTTTAAGCCTCTGTTTGAACAATGTCACTATGGAAACAGGTCTGTGATGACCTGCAAATTATCAGGACTTTTCTGTTTGGATTCTTTTCTTGAGTTTTCAACAAAGCCATTCACTGAACCTCAACTAATCCAAGGTTCCATTAGGGGTGTTTGGGTTTGGCTTTATTTATTTATTTATTGTTTCAAACATCACCCCATCTCCTGCAAAAGGTTCTCTCCCCTACTAATGCCAACTGACAAGTTTTGTCTGTTTCATCTTTACAGTTCCTAGCTCAAAAGCATTATGGCTGTATTTATCACTAGACTCTGTAATATATTTTTGCATCTCGTCCCTCCTAGTGACATAATATCCAATGAAAATTCAACTCATTCAGCAGCAACACTTCCATTTTGCTTTTAACTGCTAGGAAAATGCCTGCATCTACATCAGATGTGCCTGTAAGTTCTCCCAGGAGAATTCTTTGGTTAAAAATATAAAGGGTTACATCTCTGTAATACCAATAGTTCATCTTTTCCAGATGCACACAGAATCCCAAATCTTGTGTTTACACATTCCAAATATTAGAATACTTTTGGAGAACAGAGAACAAAAGGGGACTGTGAAGTTTCAGGGTCACTTAATTTAAATGAAGTAAGACAAACTCCGGTTTACCTGTACTGTGCTCAGCTCTGTAGTACAGACAAGAGGCATAGCAGTGCTTCTGCAAACTAAGAAATCGCTATTGCCTCTGCAGTAGCAACCAAAGCACTTGCTATAATGTCCACCTAAGTAGATACAAGCCAAACATATCTGGCCTGAGAGTTTTTGCAATATTGCAACTTAAAGCAAGGTTAATAGGGACATCCTATGTAGGTGAAGTTTATGATACTTTCCAGTGCATGGAGGAGGAAGAGGCTTATCAGCTTGCATGGGAGTTATAAAAGAGTTTTATTTTATTAGCTTGCTACCTTTGATCTTCTGGATTGGCTGAGGAAGCAGAAGATAGGGTGACATCATGTCCCAAACCACACTGTGGCTATCAGAGATTCCAAGCAGAGTTGGTATAAATATCAAGGCAATTGCGATCAACTATCCAAACAAGCTTTACAATGAAGAAATAATCAAAGCCTTCATGTGACTTCCACTGGTACAAATCAACTGGATGTATATGGATGTTTTTAAAAAGTAAGCCAGGAAGAAAGCACAAAACACAAATATTCCCTTCCTGTTTCTTTTAACTATATTATTTCTGGACTTTCATTAAACAAAACTGATGGAGCAGCACAAGTCACAAGCAATTCTCACCAAGTTTTAGTTACTATTCTGTACAGAAAAAAAGAGCTCTTCAGAATGTCACAAGCCACTTTGTTTCCTTCATGCTACCACTACTGCAAACTAAAGTTTCCATACCCTTATCTTAATACAGCACCTGGTAATTTCTGGAAGGTGCAAAACATGCCAGACAGATATAATCTATTCTAAGGGATATTCTTCCTAATCCTTACATAACTTGTTTTAGCTTGCTGAGAAACAAGTTTGAGATATATCCAAGGAAAGGCCCATATACCTAAACAAACCGTAGACAAGATGTGCTTCAAATCCTTCAATCCAAAAAGGTAATCAAGCTCACATCTTTTTCCATACATCTGACCATAGACAGCAGCCTTCTTTCCCATTTCCACACCGATGAGGAACTCGCAGTTCTGTTTCAGCCCAAATCCAAGAGAAATATAGCAGAGCAGGTAAACTCCCTAATCTTAAATACAACACTGCCTCCCCAGAGAGCCATGACAAAAGCAATGTAGTTCAGAGAAGACATATTTTTTCCAGAGGGCTCCTCAGATTCTTACATGCTAAATCCTACTGACATTCAAGAGAAAGTAGGCATTTCTGACAAATACTGCCTACACAATGCAGGAAGGTAGGGACAGGAAAATAGATTTGTTTGAAATTTCATCCCTAGCACACCAATGTGGATTTTTTATTATTTATTTTTAGGAACTACCAGATTCAGCATAAAATTGAGTGTTTTGCTTTTTCTCCAACCCCTTACATTCTCAAGTTAATTATTCTTCATAAATCATCTCCGGTAGCTACTACTAGAATGCACAGCAATGACAGCAGAGTAGCAAGGCCCTACACTACAACAAGCAAGAATTTCCCCAAATACAACAACCACAGGCACAAAAATAACAGAAAGAAGCTGCTCACCTTTGAAAGGCTTCAGGTACACAGGGATCTCCACCAAGATACCCTCACACACACTGCCAGTCCTTAAATGAGGTCTGGGAAGGGGTGGATCCTGGTTCCTCCCCTTCCAGTCATTCAGGTACATTGCATTCACCTGAGTTCCCCTGAGTTAGCCCTGCCTTTCTACCAGGTGCTCAATCACTGGTTCAAGCTGTGACTTAGCATTTCCACTACATTACTCCACATTATTATTTCTTGCCATCATAAATAATAATAAACACACTGCTAATTTTCGGAGACTTAAAAGCTAGCATATAAAATGAAATCTTAGCATGTCACCTTAGTTTCTTGGCCCAGACCATCATTTGCTAGGTAGCACCAGGGTACTTTCAGGAGCCCTACACATCAGGCTATTAGTGCCTTCCATCTCCTTTTGCTCAGATGGCAAAGAAACAGAGAAACAGTCAGGTGTTCTTCTGGACTGAAGCAATCCTGCACCCAAATGTACATTCTTGCAACCAAACTGGGTTAGCTTCCCTGTATAAGTATACTACTGCTTCATTCTGTTTTTCACTCATATTTGTTTTCTACTACTTACAGATGCATTTTAGCTCCACTTTAGTCCCACGTATTTTCCATAGATAGCAGACAAAAAACAAACAAACAAAAATATGTAAAACAATTCTAAGCAGCAAGAGGCTGAAATAACCAGACACACAGAGATCACAGGTACAAAATAAACAGCGAATGTATTTAGGTTAGAAATCAAATTAATTCTCATGTGTATGATTTAAAAAGAAAAAAACAAACAAACAAAAAAAAAAACTTCCAACTAAAGAAAAAAAGAAAAAAGCTTACCTCCACTTAAAGTCTGAAGTATAAAGAGGTAGTATGGTAGTATGACAAAGCTACTGAAAAATAGGCTGGATAGATGCTCCTGGACCACTGGGTCTCATTTCCTGCAAGGATAGGACTAGAACTGGATACCTCTGTGCATTATGGTATCCTTTCATTATGTTGTATGTTTTCCTCTGAAATTACTGGAAGTTGTGCTTATATTTCTGAGGGCAGATCTGAGCAATCTGCCTCCAGACTCACTCCACTGAATAAACTTCCCTTCCTCCCTCTGCCCACAACTTTAAGAAGTAAACCAGGACCATGAATATCTATTTCAGATTTCCTTGGTTTAAGGAAACTAAACCAAAACGCTCCCCTCTCCTGTTCAAACATCTACAGCGTCTATTTCCAAGACATTTCTTCTCCTGTGGAAGACACTAGCTAATGACACTGATACATATTTGCTCTACTTTGGATTACAAAGTAGAATTAGTATAGAGAGAAAAACTTTGTTGCTTCTGTACTCTTCACTCTGCTGTTGATCCTCAGAAGACAACTGAAGTGGTGAAATGAACTTGGAACACTGTTTTCCTTGAGCGCTTTCTCACAGAACACTGCAGTGATCCTTCCCCTAGAGATCATTCACCAGAGAGTTGTCATTAATTACAGCACAGGAATATTTGGTCAGATGCACCCCAGACACAAATCGCACATTAGAGATTTAGTTGGTTTAGAACCATGGCACAATGAGTTGGCTTTCTCCTGCTGTGTCTGGTGTGCATCATTTCAAATCCCTACAGCATTTTTACTAGCTTGGCTGTAGATGGAAGCAGGTAGGACTCAGTAGTGAAGCTGAAAAAGGACAAGGCACAAGCTGAAATTAGTTGAAGTGGTTATGTGGAGCCTTTCCACAACCACTGGCCTCTTACTGCTACACTATCAATTTAAAGCCCACATCAAATTTAAAGCCACCATTAAATCTGTGCCTAAATGGAAGTCTCATTCTCATGGGCTAGAAGAAAATTAATTTGGTGATTAAGAGAAAAACAGAGTTAAAGCCTTACTGGCACAAGAAAGTAGAAGAACCAGCTGCCAGTTATCTTGGAGCGAGGAGGCACATTGCAATAAGAACCACATTTTCTCTTAGAAATCTCAGCCTCAGAGAACGTTACGAGCAAGTTCTCTCTAACATCATGGATTTATAGCATGGTCTGGCTCTGAACCACTGCAATTTCAGAGCTTCCTTACAACAAAAACTGTTATTAAAGTTTGAAACACTAGACAAGAATTTCTGTCCTGTAGCAGTTTATCATCTCCCTTTCTTCTAGTGCTAAAAGTCCAACAGTGCGATGGTCTCCCTAGTTTATATGTTAAAATGTGTGCAATAACCTTTCCAAGCTACAGAATTCACCTTTCAAAAAAAAAACACTTTCTGTGCAAACCGTGAGGGGCACACTTGGTCCTGTGGTCAGAAAAATGTATCCTTTCATTCCACCTTCATCTCTTCTCTCAGCAAAAGAAATCAACAGATAAGAAAGGAGGAAAGCTATTGTGCCCAAATGCGTTCCTAGGTAGGATCAAATATTTATGTGTACAGAGTGTGAAATAATAATGCAGTGAAGGTGGAAGGACAAAAATAGCTATGGAATTTTCCATCTTACTCCATATGCGTTACAATGCATCAAACATATGGACACTATTTTTTGCACAGAATACAATCCATCTAGGTATACTTGAACTGATTTTGAAATGAGTTAGTGATGGTGAAACAGCACAGCCTGCAAATCACAACAAACAAACAAGCAATAAAACAAACAAACAACCCATAAGCTAATTTTCAGTATATTAGGATAGGGACTTCCACTGAATCCTGCTCCCCTCCCTTTACAGAAGGGCAGCAGTATTCTAGAAGTGAAAGAACTCATATTCAAAGGAGGAAGTGAACTGTGACATTCCCAGTCTTCCATCTGATTCTTCTGCCCAACAAGTCTTCACTTCATATATTGGAATGTGAAAGAAGTCTCCTTTTTTAGGGAGAGGAAATTAGAGGTTAATCTGTGCTTTAACAATATAAATAAGAAACTGCTTCACAAACCACTTTAGCCTCATGACTTAAATGGATCCAGCTGTACATGCAGCCATCATACGAACAAGACAGTGTTGTCACTAAAAAGAAGCAAATTTTTTGCAACACAGAAATGTGGATAGGACACTACACCGGTGTCAAAAATTTTAGGAAGAAAGGTCAGAAGTTCCGTCAATCATTCTGACCCACTGCATACTGTAAGCAATTAAATTCAGCTCTCTCATACCTATATCAAAACTGATAATTGCTACCTGGGTGAAGCACAAAAAACAGAAAGACAGTTCCTAAACAGTTATGCCTGAACAATTTCTAACAGCTGTGCACTGACCGACTCAAATCTCTGAATTAAGTCCTGTGAAATCCAGTATTTGCCCTGAGAAACATGTCTGGGATTATCCTATAGATTCCACATGCACTGGATACGTGTAGCTTCAAAAGACAGCTCCCTGCTGACTGAAGGAGAAGCAGGTATTATGGAGCTTTTAAGTCTCTTGTAACAATATAAATATCATATCCTTTTACTGTATTACTCTATAGACTCCAATAAATCTACAGAATTCAGCTTACCACAAGGCTACTGTTTTTCAGGGAGACTGACCCACTGGCTGGTATTTATTTGCTGAGACAAGCTCCATAAAAATAGAGAAAAATCCATACTATTCTTCCTCACAACCACAAAGATGACAACTTGTTGCCAATCTGCCTGCCAGGAAACCAGCTGGAAACAATATCACTACCACAATCTATAGGCATCCCTCCAACGCACTAATCCAATCACTGTTCAATAACTGCCAGCATCACTGAGACCTGGAAAGGATAACGCTGTGGTAAGAAGGCACAGTCAAGATCAATCCCCAGGGCCTAGTTAGTTCTTCCTCTCCTTTGTTTTCTTCCTATTTTTCCTCTAGAAAACATCCAGGATTAGAATTTTTCTTCCAGTGTCTGGGTCAAAATTTAGCAATTCAGAGGAGTTCGAAGTGCAGGCAAGGCCTTCCAGTTTATTTGACGCACACACACATAATGGAAAATGTCACTGCCTCATTGAAGCAAAAAGTCCTCTCACACATAAGCCAGAAAAAGGCACAGACTTCTGCCTTGAGACTGGAGTTATCCAGATAATCCCTTAAAAGGGCATTGAAATAGTTTGGTAATTAAATGGGCCATGAAAATAATCTATAGATTGGAAATAATATGTATTAATAATATATTATTACATATATATTTATGATAACAACAACAACGAAGTTCATTTTATGATGGTTACAAGGTCTCTTATCACACAAGGCAGAGGGAGAGACTATTAATTCCAGGATTTAAAGTTATCTTGAAGAAAGGCATGCCAAGATTACGGGTCTGGAAACAAGGTGCAGAAATTGAACTTCAATTGTTCTTTTCTTCTAAAGGTAACAAAGGTAACAGAGGGGAATAAAAAAGTGTTGCGTGTGATTGCGTATGATTTTGGTCCCTTATCTTTCTCTCTCTAATAAACAACAGGTGTTTTGTGGAAGATACGTTTTAACAATAGAAGTTAGCGCATTATGAGACCAATAAATAGACTCTGGCTCCCAAAAAGCAAGGAGTAAGAGCAGGGCAGTAATTGCCCATAGATTAAAGAAGCAGAGAAATCACGAAGATGCAATTTTTATCAGCTCAGTACATTTCTCCAGTAACAAATTTAAAAGAAAAAAAAAAATCACACACTGGAAGGAAGCTGTTCATTATCTTGGATAGAGCTCTTCAGGAGGAGTGACAAGGTCTTCCTCAGTGTTTGCACAGCAGCTGGCGTAACACAACTCAGAGTTAATCTCTGTACTACATAACTGTAGAATGCAAAAGGGAACAGTCAGTCCTTGTTGTGAAATGAAGTTAACCAGAAGTGTTCAAATAACTGCATCAAGTCCTGACACTGAACCTTAAGTCTGGTTTTGTTTTCTGAAGTTGAGATACAGTGTTTGTCAAACAGTTCACTAAAGCTTTGTATTTTTCTAGCAAGCTCATTTATTTTTTCAGTATCCAGAGGTCTTTCTGTCTCCTATAAGCCTGGAAACTTTGCAGAACAGTTTTTCTATAAAGCATGTTTATGTTCTCACACTTGAGGATGAAGAAGAGGGAATAACTTATTATATGGAAGGGGTAAGAAACACAGACTCCATCTAAAAGGTTTAAAGAGTGATTTAAAAATCTTATCTATTTTTTCAGGGTACGAACTTCAAATAGTAGCTAGAAATAGCTTTGTGCTCAGTATGTGACCTCCTAAAGTCTTCCTGTTCTGCCAATGAGGTGAAGAGCAATAGATAATAAGGAGTCAGAGTTTACCTCTGAAAATCATTTTTACATTGAATCTTCTCTTGTGGAAAAAAAATATATATTTTTATTATTATTATCAATTACATTTTTAAGCTAATTAATCCAGGTCTCCTGGCAGACTTAATATTATTGCAAGCCCACAGCAAAATTCAGCAACTCACAGAGAAGCAGGCTCAAAAACTCACTGAAAAGTATGTTCCACATTACAACTATAGTAATTGAAGAAATCCTGTGTATAAAGCATACATTTTAAAGGTAAGAACCTTGGATTTTGTTAGAAGTTGAATGTTCGTGTGCATAGGCTAGCATTTAAAACTGATGTGTCTGCTTGTCCCACCCCCTTAGTACATTAAGGTAAATTTAGACTAAGCCTATTAAACATAATGCCTCTCACAGGTGTACCTCTCACAGAGGTATATTTATACAATGAATTCCCATATCACTTTTACCTAGAGTAAAAGAATTTTGCATTTAGCATCCTCAAAGTATTTTCCTTGCTTACCTTTATTTCAGGCCTTAGGGAAGTCCTTTTGAGCTATTTCCCCTCTGATACTTTTTTGTAAAGTGTTTTGAAATCTAGTGATGAAAGTAACAAGAACTGTGTATTCAACCATAGCATTGGAAAAACATTCTAGCAGAAATCCTGCAAATAATAAACACATAAAGGAAGGTAGCTTACAGATAGAAAAAAAAGAGTAAATGAACATGCTGTGGAAATTATCAATACTAAATATCAGACCAATGAAGTCTGGCCAAGTTAGCCACATAAACACACCAGTTTGATTATAAAATAAGTACTCTCTAAACAACAAGCAAAATTCTTCGGAAGCCTAGCACTAAGAAGAAATGCCTAGCCAAGGAGCTCCACAGAAGCCAATGATCGCAAAAGTACCTGATAACCATTGAAATTTCATTTGATGAGAAATCATTCGTGAGAATGGATTCATCAGATACAGAACTGCAAGAAGTCTTCTATGTCATGAAATCCAGTTCCTCCTTATGACAGGCAACTGTTTCATTTAACATCATTTCCTTTACACATATTAAAATGAGACAATGCAGGTTTTCACCACAGATGTCGTTCCAGTCAACTGTGATAAAGAAATTGCTCTGGACAGTTTCCCTTTTTTTTTTGATTATTATTATTATTTAGTTGCTCATGTGATGTGAAACTCCTGCAACTCGTCAGCAGTCATCTCTACACATTGCTGCCCCAGGCTCACACAGAGACAACACGCACATCTCCAGCAGCATTCCGGTGCAGGTAGACATGGAGTAGGCTTCAATCCAAGGCCTTCAGCACAGACATACAGCTAGATTTGAAGGAAGATTGGTCCAGCACACAAGGGTTAAGAAAAGGCTCAAACAGACAAGCTCTGCAGACTTAGGTGAGACTATTTATAGAATGCAAAGTGACTGAAACAACATGAGAGACGTGGTCCAGAAAAAATGCATCCAGTGCAAAGAGAATGCAGGACTACACTGTTCATCTGCCTAGGTGTTATGGGTTAATATTAGCTCTAACTAGCTAAGAAGTATTAATCAACAATAATTTGTTTGCACATCTTGCAATGCTGGAATGCACCAGTGAGAGCAGCTCTTCAAAGTGCATCTGTAGAAAATAAACTTTTTCTGTATGTCTCCTTGAAACGCATGCACATGCTTTATGGAAGAAGGACAATCTTCCAGTAACTGCACAGAAATTAACATTGTATGGGAACTGTTGAATCATGGCCTGAACCTCTGATTGACCACCTGAGGCAAGCATTGAGTCAGCCGCAGGGGCACAGGTGAATGCAGTTTCACCTGAGTGATTGGAAGGGGTGGAGCCATGCTCCACCCCTCCTCGCCCCCATTTAAGGGCTGACTCTCCAGGAGGAAGGATCTCTATTCGGAGATCCTCCCTTCGGGAACTTTTCTGCGAGCCTAGATACCGGTAAGATCTTTATTTCGCTCTTGCTTTATAACAATACAATTTGTTCCATCTGGTACTGCTTGCGCTAGCTGTAACAAACATAAACACACTTCAGCTTTTTTAAACACATCAACAGAGACCTCTCACATAAACTCTGAGTATCCTCCTTCACATTTTTTCTCCATCTGAATAATTTACAGAACAAGGTTATCCTCTTCCTGGACGTCTTAAGAGCAGGAATTTTGAATTTTATGAAAACCTGGGCTAAAATGTGTACAAATATGAAGACTTAATCATCACTGTGTATATGCAAAAGGGAATATATATAATTTCATTAGTCCCCAAAACTTCTCCATGCCTCTCAGGTTTAATAAATTCCACAGTTTTACAACGCTATTAGCTATCATCTATCACCAACGCCAGAACTTACAAAAACACCCACTCTTTGCCTGTTTGTTTGGTAATACACTGTCAGTGTTTTAGAGGCATATACAGTCCTCCAGTGGAAAAGGCACTTCTGAGGATCTGAAGCAATCTAAAGCACAAAAAGCTATAAAGATCACCTGCTAGGGCATACAACGAATGGCGCTGATGGTCACCAATCCAGCAGGCAGATAGTCTACTTTAAGAAACTGAACTAAACAATAATGTAGCAAGCAAGAAAAAAGTTACTAAAAAGGAGCAGTCTAAAAAGTGAGAAGCTTCAGGGAGAGTTATGACGGTACTGCAGGGCAGAGGTCATCTCTTGGAAAATGGATCACTTATGTAAAAACAGGGAAGACCATAAAACATAGCAAGTCTAATGTAAGCAGGAAATTAAGAAGGCTAAGAAAAAAATTATTTAAATGCCTGCAAAGGAAGATCACAGTGCCAGTAAACAGATTTTTAAATACATCAGCACCAGGAAACTGGCTAGGAAGCCAGTGGAACCTCACGGTAATAAATGTGTAAAAAGGCAGATGGGGATGATAAAGCTGTAGTGGAGAAGCACAGTGAATTCTTCACTTCAGTCTTCACTACTGAAATCTTTGGGGATATTTCCACAGCCACTGCACTCCACATAGAAAGTCAGGCCGAGAAGATATGTCCATCTGAAATAAATTCAGGAAATGCTAGAGCAAACAAGGAACTTTGATGTTAATAAGTCACCGAAACAGTACAAAATTCACACATGTTCTGAAAAAACTCCAATTTGAACTTGCAGAACCACTAGCTGAGGTGTGTAAGACAGCATCGAGTGCCTCTGTGCTGAAGGACACAGGGTCCTGCCCATGTAACTCCCAAGTACAGGAAGCCCGGTGGAATGGATCCTGGGAACTACATGCTGGTGAATCCAACCTCATTCATAGGAAGGGTGAACACTTTAGAAAGAATAAGAAAGCAAAGAATAGAACTTAACAGACTTAACAGAGGGATCAGCAGTGGAAACTCTGAGATCAGCGCAGGGGCTGATGTTATTCAGCATCTTTATCAATGTTGAAAACTAACTGATTGGGCAAAAAGTTTGCAGGTAGACTTTAGTGTAAGCAAGTTTCTGGTAACTCATCTAAACACTATCAGCTTTGACTACTGCTCAGAAGCTGTAGACACCTCTTGCTGTTCTCTGAAGTCATTGGCTTAGTGTTCAGCAGAAGTAAAAAAAAAAAAAAAAAAAAAAAAAGCCAACAAAGCATAGGGTATCATCAGAAGGGCTGAGAGCAAGGTGGATAGCATCTTTATGCCATTATACACAATCCAAGTGCTCTCACAGCTTAAGTACTCACCTGCTTTCCACATACAAAGAAAGACACTGTGGTTTTGAAGGAGAACTGGAAAAGGTGAGCAGTGAGAACAGAGCAATTACTTCACATAGATACAATAAAAAGGCCAGTAATCTTCAGTTTGGAGTAGAAAGCTGAGGATGAATATGACTAAGCATAAAAACAAACACACGCATGAACTGCTGAAAGCAGAACAGTTATTTGCCAAATCTCACAACACTAAAACAAGGCTGTACTTATTAAAGACTGCAGTAAACCCATTTAGATAGACAATACTTGTTAACAAGTAGTTAACTTGTAACGGTAGTTTACACGCTTCTTGAACTTATTTTTCACAGGAACCTGTGAAGACAAAGGATGTCCATGTTTCAAAAGGGATTAAACAAGCTTCTGGACAACAGATCCATAAATGGACAAATAATGGACTAAATGAGCATGTATCCTCCAGTATTCTTAACACAAGAACTGTGGGAACTGAAGAGTTAGAGAGAGAAGTGGAATTTAAGAAGTTGCAGTTTAAGAATCACCCATTAACTTCTCAGGCACAATGCTGGGCTAACTGAAACTCTGAGCCTGTTTTAGTGTTATTCATCTTTTTGGTAGACGCAACATTGCTCTCATGCAGCACCTCATCCTGAGGATAAGCAACGGTCACTTTTCATCAGGGCTTCAGAATATGGCCTCTAGCCACTGTGAGAACCAAACCAGAAATTATTGCATAGCTTAACGCAGAAGTATGTTAGATATCCGCTCTCTTCCAACATGCTGATCCCTGACTCTTCGAATTTAATGATAATTATCCACAAACAATGCTGTATATATATACATACATGTGTGTCTGCATATGACTGGTGCAAGCCAGCCTATGCAGCTTCTGAATTCATTTTATTATTTTATTTTATCTACATTATAATCCTAGCAAACCAACAAGTAGATAGAAAAAAGGCATATACGTTACCTCTCATGGCAAAGAGTCAGACAGAAACAGCCAAGAACAATACAGAATAGGAAATAAAACAATTTGGATTTGATTGAAGTGTCAGAGCATTTATTTCAATGTTCTTTCTCATAAAAGCACCTTTTATGTCTGTACACACAGTACAGACAGCCACAAGAAGTTGTACTTACCCAGATAAAACAGCATTTTAATTTTATTTTTAATTCATCACAAACACTTTCTTTTTAGACTCATCCTGAAATGAATGCCATCTTTGAAGGCAGCAAGTTACTTATACCTCATAAAAAAATTTAATCAGTAAAGCTGTATTTCCTGTCTTGTAAGTGAAACATAAGGACAGAGGGAAGAAATACCTCACAAGAAGTGCAATTACAGTGAGTTTGTCTTCAAGACAATAAAGGCTTTGTTTTTAGGTTCAGTGCATTTCCTCATTATCTTTAACTCCTACAGTTTTAAAAGAAAATATTTTTGTTAGATCCTTCGGGAAAAAAATCTCTGTGTACTACATAGGCCAAATGTTAGGAAGGTTTAACAAAGATACCACTTGTGCCGGGTCTTGATACATTCTGTCTCAAAACCTTATGCTTGTAATAAAACCAGCTAGAAGGGAACTAACACTGGAAAGCTACATAGAGAATGCATTCACTGCAGAACAGATAATGGGCATGAAGGGACATGAACCACCATCAACATTTTTCTCCACTGTAATTTGGCAAGAAGTAGGCTATGTTACTATAGTTCTCCACACCAGCCATCTCTAATACAGTACCTCCCACACACATGATTCTGCAAAGAGCTCACACACTGATGAACAATCACTCCAATCTCAAAGCCAGTTACCTGAGTTTTCAAGCAAGAAGTTATATAAAGATAATTAAACAAAAAATATATAAATAAATCCAAGGAATGTTGTTTTGAGAAAGAGCAGAACAACGATCCTAGAGAGTACCACATAATGTCAAGTACTAACACTTATTTACACATTCATGTTTACTTTTGCCACTTCAGACAAAGCAAAAAAGATAAAGTGATGAAAAGACTGTAGTTAACTCTAAGGTCAAGATTCAACACAGAGAAAGGTGAAAGGTCCACGTTATTTTACCTGGATAATGATCTGAACATCCCTGGCTTTCTGTTCTTGCTGTGGAAACACAACGTGTGTTGTTAACATGTACAGCCTCATTTTCTGGAAGTCAGAGTTGTTCAGTGAGGAAATGAGCTCCCACTTCTGTTCAGGCTAACCAGGACTGCCAGTTTGTTCTCCATGCTTCAAAGTCCCCAGCTATCGATTAGAAATGCCTTGGAGAAGGAATGTAACTCCTGAGTTGCACAGCTGATAAGAGCTAAATAGCTTGAGAGGACTGGGTGGCTTACTGAGCTCATCTGGTCAGCAAAAGCTGAGGTAAAATGAAGGTGCAATACTTCAACTGACTAAGTTGGAAGTATTTGAAGTATTAATTTATCAGTGAGTAGCCCAGGTTGGCTTCAGATCGTGACTTGAGCAAAACTCCCCATCAGTTGCAACAACGGTCCGACAGGTTGAAGCTGAGACAAAATGGCGTCTGCTTCTGCACCCAGCCAAGGCCAGCCATGTCAGCAGGGCCAGACCAGCTCCTACCACCTCACCTGCCCCTCAGCTTGTAGAAATCCCCTCACTGGACACTCATGGCCACCTTTTATTTGCCTCTCTCACACACAGCCCATACTGGGCATGTTGCAGGGCAGAGGACATGGCTGCTCCAAGTCGCTTCTAGATGGTTCTGGCGGGCTCTGGCGCCAATGGCCCACTGTGGAAAAGCCGCACCGGAACCCAACTGTGGCGCCAAAATGGCTGCCAGTGCAAGGGTGGTCAGGCAGCGGTCACCCACAGGGGGCACAGAGTCTCCAGCCCACTGCAGTGGTTTACACTGTATTGAGTGACAAATAATAACAAATAAAATGTATAATTCCCTCATTTGAGCTTCCCCTCCACCTTTTTTTTTTTTTTTTTTTTTTTTTTGCCAGCAATCTGGAGGTGACTTGCAAGGAATTCTCCATTAAGAAAGCAACACGCTGTACTGAAGAGAAAGAGGCAAATGAGTAGGAATAAGAAAGGGAAATGAAGAAGAAACAAAGCATCTTTCACCACTCCCCTGTCTGTGAGAACGATGCATCCAGGCATGCACAAACACACATGCCAGGATATCTTCCTGAAGACTGCCTGATGCGTGCTCGGCTGTTTGCTTGCCTCTTAATTATATGAGTTCAGTCAGCAGCAACTGCCTCCAGCTGGCTTCAAGTAATGCCACTACATTCCTCACAGCCACCCAAACCATTACTTTTCTATTTTCTGCCATGTGGGGTCATCACACCCCCTCTGGAAGGCTCAGAGGTATGATACCAGCGCAGGCATCTTCAGAGAGAGCCTGACAATGGTTTACTATGAGGCTTGTTGTAACATCCTTTCAATATCCTTAAGGTCCAGTGATTTAGAGAAGAGAGCCTTTTGTGTCTCCTGTCAGTTCCAGGAAGCTCCTGTCACTGGCATGGAGACTGCATATGGAAAAGAGCTGCTAAATAGACCAGTTAAAAGAAGATAGGCCCAGTCTCACCCCCACCTCACTGAAAACCATGAATGCTGCAGCTCTGTTGAGGTCAGAGGGACTGCACCGTGCTGAGGCTGGAGGTGAGACGCCCCTACACCAGCTGCTACATTTCAAAGCCAGGGCTCCTTTGGCTATGGTCACACAGGCTCTGCAGGGGATACACCCCCTGAGCCACCACAACCAGAACAGCAGTGCTTCAAGGAAGGCAGCATGTACACAAGCAGATCCCAGTGATATAACCCACAACAAGGACTAAATTTAGACTGCACAAAACAAAAAGAAAGAGTTCCTCACCCCCAGAGCTGGCTGGACTTGAATTAGTGATGTGGAGACCTAGCAACATGTTTAGACGAGAATTACTGAATTATTTACATAATATATTCCTGGCCTTCCACAGGAGGAAGGGGAAGCTTATGACCTTAAAAAGGATCCAGAGGAAATAATGTAAGTAAAGCAAGCCTTTTTTTTCCCCCCCTCTTCCCTCCTTCAAATTTTTCTTTCCTGTATGTTTTAAACACAGCCTGCCAATCGCTCCTGTTCTCCCTTTTTGACACAGTCAGTAGTGTAAGGCCATACAGACAGTGCGTCCCTGACCTACACTTTGTGATTACTTCCAGGACACACCTTCTCGTTTGTTCTCCTCACAAGCAGGCTGTTAATTCATGTTCAGGAGAGGCGGTCAGTGATTTACGTATTTATTTATTGATAATGATTCCATGATTCCAAATACATGACACAAAAGAAAAAACACCTTTACTTCAGTATTTAGCAAACCACTTACATCATTGCAAGGAATTCATGGAATTACATACTTTTTTAATTACGAGAAGACCAACTTCATAAGAGTAAATAGTGCAGAAAACATGATTACACAACTACATTCCTTTTATAGTGTGTTACTGAAGTTAGGCATCCTGTTATGTTTTGTGTTGCAGTTAATGAAATTGTAACTGTCACTTAGTAGAAATGGAAAACCTCATATCCCTGTCCCATGTCGTTCATCTATCTGCTAATGTTTTGCATCATGAGTACTCATCAATTCATAGCACTTAACAGAGCAGTGTTACCTTGAAATAAAATGCTACTTCTTGGTCAAATGAGAGAGCTAATAGTTGCAGCTCCTGTGGCCTAAGCTACTTTCAAAACCCAACTTTTCTAAGCCTTAGAAATAAACAGAAGACTCACAGTACTGTTGGCCAGATAACAACAGCAAACGCAAAATGGGGATCCTTTCACTGTTTGGGACATTTAAGAAATGGACTAGGCCAGACCAAACACCAACATGTGCCTCTTGCCAGACACATAAATCTTGATCCTATTTGTGAGAGTGTTAGCAACTTGCTCAGTCCTTGGTCCCCCCATTACTGACTCATCCCTTAATATTTTGGGGAGATTAATGATGAGGATAGTAATTTCTGTTACTTGGCTGTCTTTCCCACTGGAAGCTGGGTTACACCAAAGACAGTACATGAAGAGTCTTGGAGATGAAGCTATGGGCCTTGTGGTCAGGCTGACCTCCACTACAAAGTTTTGGTGCCATTCTGGTCACACCTTTCTCTTCAAATATTAGATATCATTAGATATCAAACTGTTTCTCTGCAACTTTCAAGAGAACTGAAAACACCAGAGAGAGCAGTAGAAGGAGTGACAATCGATCCATTGTGCTACAATTATAAATTAATAGTAGTGGATGTGCAGAAACAGCGTGTTGTATCATATGCTTCCCTCAGCCAGGAGGCCATGACTTCAGGCCACCTGCGTTACCTCAGCATTTCAGCTTCTCTTCTTTCTCCCATGGGCTGTATCTTCTACTGTTTAAATCCCTCATAGATGAAGTAAATAACTGAGAACATCCCTCAGTGAGGATTCTGAATCCTGTGGCACATCAGCTGCGTCACACTGGCCCTAGAAATGCCTTTAGCATGAGGAATGTTGTGCATACAAACAGTACTTCAGGCTAAAGAATAAATATGCCATAAGCTGGACATGTTTTTGGCAAGTGAGTAAATTTAATCCAATTACAACAGAGGTGATGAGGTCAAGCTGACTCTCAGCAAAGAATCACCAGCATGACAGTCCTCAGAACAAGACACCACAGCTTGCTGGACAGATTGAGAGAGCTGACATGCTGTAGTGAAATTCAGCAATGCTCAAGTCATTATGACAAAGATAAGTGCCAAGAAACTGCTTTGTACCAGCAAGCAGAAGAGGAAAGGGATTCGGCAAGAACACACTTTGTAAAGCACACTGTAATCCTAAGCACTTAATTGCCTTTGGCAAGAGCTGCATCCCGTTGCTCTCTCAGAAGTCGTTTTATCTGCAACTCGATGCTCACAGCTACAGCAATGAATGGAGTGGGGGAGGAGGAGGAACTGAGAAAATAGTGAGAGAACTACATCTATCAGTCCTTGCTGAACTACCCAAGCAAAAATATATATATGATACCAGTATGTTCAAAGCCTAATCTGCACATCTATGACTCTGGAGAGCTCTCACAGTAGCAAATAAAGAACATATTGCATCCAGGCTGATTAATAACCTGCAGAAGAGGGAAAATTTGTTGTGGAGTTAGACACCTGTATTTATATTTAGTGTTTATGTAGGAGTGGCCTTGTTTTCAGACACTCCAAGTGAATCCCTGTATGTCAAAGCAAACTAGCAAATAGAGTTAGAGCCAAAGTTTCTGTTTCTTTTCCCTGTTTCTGTTTATAATGCAGCACTCACAAATATTTTACAATATATTAACCTCAACTCATTGTTCCCACATAAATAGAAGACTTGAAGGTAAACAATGCACAGAACCTCTTTAATTAAATACGGAGCTCGGGGGAGGAGTTTCTGCAGACCCTTTTAAATTTTAAAGCCTGCCAACTGGATGAACAAAAGGTAGATTAGGCTCACATGATAAATCCCAGTAAACCTGAAAAGCCTTTGTTAATAAGTCACTAAAGGAATTTTTTTTTTTCTTAGAATTTCTGCTCACCAGAAGCGAGAGTTAAGATTATTCTAGTGTGCTTAGTTTCCAGCAACATTAAAGGGGTATATGCCTCATGGAGCTCTAATCTCCTCATTTGTATAGAGCTCAGTTCTCCTTTCATTCCTACTGAAGAACTATTTCTAGCTTTTATATAGGGAGCAGCTGCTGAAACTTAGGAGGAAAAAAAAGATTTATGAAATCAGTTGACTCCCAGGAAAATTGAAGTGGTATTCGAATCAGCTTTCTGTTGCCAGTCCTTTAACAGCAGCAACAGCAACCACAGAGATTTGGGGGCATTTTCACCTCATTTTGGTATTTGTTTCATGTAGCAGGTTGCAAGTGATCCTTTCAAGTTTCCATTCATTCATAAGTTAGTGTTCAGTAGCTTGTTCACAGAGCCAAATGACATGTTAGCTTGGCAATTAGAACACTCTTCTGTTTGAAGAGAAGCTTAATGCAGACATTAGCAGAGGAAAGACCTTGCTGTCATACATTCAACAGACCCATTGCAACTGCTCTTGAAAGACCCAGACTTTAACAAAATCCATATTGTCATCACTGACAATACAGATATTTATCAGAGAGATGGCTTTAAATAAAGAAGTCTAGAGTGTGTCCTGCCTGGATCTATCTGGTTTCACCAATGAATCCTCTTCAACGCTATAAAGCACCATAATCATATCTCTTCTCTGTCACGCAGTGCTAAAGTCTGAAAAGCACATGTAATCCTAATGTACATCATGGCTGCGTTTCCATCAGTGAGAGGGATTAAGGCAGCTGTGCAACGCTTGCTAAGACCCCATCTGCAACACTGGATGCCACTGTAGTGATTCAGGCTCAGAAATGGATTGTAAATAAATAAAAAATAAGAAGCACTGTCTGCTGCAGCAGGTGTAGCAACACCTTTCTGGAACAATCAGAGAAAGAACATCCTGCTTTCAGGTTAGAAATGAATAATACAGCCGAAAGACAGCAGAGGATATTAACCAGCCATAGAAGAATTATTACCTTTGTTAACAACCTCCTAACTCATACCTGTGGAGTACAGTTATGGGAAACTTTTGAGTAAAGCTCTAAGCAGGGAAGAATCAAATGACTGTAACATGTTTTAGTACAAATTTGGCATGCTTTTATGAAAGAGATGAGACTTTTTGCCAAATCAGGATGAAATGGCCCAAGATCTCTTCCAGACTATGTTAAGGTCTGAACCCAGACTCCATACGGGAGTCCACAACCACAGACTGTGGCTCCCAGTTCTACAGAGGTCTAACCAGGAACTTCATCCATCTCTCTCCATGGCTGTCCTGAAGAGAGCTTCCGAGTACACTTTCCAGATTTAGACAACCACAACTTTAAGGCACAGCATTTGGAGCTGCTATAACTCTATTTACAACTGCATTTTGTTTTAGGAGGGCTCTGAAAGTAATCTGCAACCATTGGTCTGTAGTTTAACACAGTGCATTTGGCCTGCATAAGGATATTGCTATCGATTTTGATTGACTGTAAAAATAGGACCACTGCCCAGAGAGAGTGCTAAGAACCTTAAAGGAGGAGGTAGGCAGAGCAGAATAACAGATGAAAAACCAATGAAAAATCACCCTGAAATTTAACTTAAGCCAAAGACAATATGTAATCACCGCTTATTTCAGACTTAGTAAACTCACTTTCAGCATTACACAAGCAAATCAAAAGAACTTCACTGATTTATTTCCTTCATTCTCCTACGCATCACATAGCAAAGCAACTGAAGTTATGGAGAGATGCTTGCAACAGCAGAGTATCAGGTTTCTAACTTCCTTTACAGCAACCTTTTAAGATTTTCCTACAAGACCAGTAAAATTGGGTCAGTGATATTAACTAGTCTGAGCCTCCCACATTTATACCAAGTCCTAGATGAGATGAATGTTAAAGCAGGCATTTTCTTTCCATTCATGTCTCTCTGAGGTTAAATACTATTAACATATCACACACACATGGTATATATGCTGCTGATCTTGCTGCTCCTCCTTCAGCTGACAAAGTCACCCTAATTACTGCTGAAGTTAAAGCATTTGTCCTGTAGGGCTGCAATGCAAAGTGCTAAGGACGAATGCAACCTAGATACGGAAACGTGTTACAGTGAGCACTATGGAACAAAACTACAGTGCAGATAGCTGCCATCCTGTGTCACTATCCAAGAATCACATCATAAAGAGCCACAAATGCTATGGATATATGCCAGGAAAAATGAACTATTCATGCCGTTTGACAGTTTTTAGTAAATATAATTCTGGCTTACAAATAGAAGGCTCCTAAACTGCACTCATAGAGCCTATATACAGGAACATCTCAGCAAAGTGAAGTTGCACAGTAAGACATACATCTAATGTGGCAAATAATAGCGCAAGTCATTAGGGAAAAATAAAGACGTGTGAAGGGAGACAGTCCCTCCATTTGGGATTTAAAATGTGAGAGGAGTGACTTGTTCCCTAATAGCTTCACTGATAGAAATGGTATTTCCAGCACTCCTGTGAGTGAGGGCATCATTCTGGAAAGTCTTAACAAGGAACACACCTTCTGCGTGTCGTGCAGCTCCTCGCTTATCCTGCACAGGGCTCAGTGCTTGGAAACACTCAGAAGTAGGATGTGTGGTTCAGCTATTTGCATTTATCCTTTCAGCCATTCCCTTTGTAGAGAGCATAAATTGAAGATTCAAAACACTTTAGGCTCTGCTTCCCAAGCTCTGGGGAAGTATCCTCACGGACTTGCTCTGCAGAAAGCTGGGCTAAGGCTCAAAAGCCTTAAGCTGCAAGGGAAGGGGAGGATTCGGCCTGTCTGTCCCTGACCCCCAGGCCCTGCCATGTCACTCCCTCCCGGGGCACAGGGAGCGGTGCCAGCCAGCGTCCAGATGTGCACAGACAGGAAAGAAGATTACATGGCAAAGCATTTACTTTATTTTTAAGGCAAAGCAATCCCCAAAAGCACACTGCTCCAACACGTGAAGGCAGAGTGCAGAGAAGTGGTTTTATCTCCCACCCACCCCCAAGTTAATGATTTTAAGCATTCATCTCTTTCTCTCATCCTTACGTGTTACATTTGAGCAGTGCCAACCAGCCTTTATCCTTCGCCGACACACCGAGTGAGCAGTGTGACATAGCACCAACCGCTCTGTAAACAGCAGAAGTGTAAAACAACAGCGCATTTGGTCTGAGCCACCAGCCTGGATGCTCAGCCGTGGAACCGCTGCGCGTGACTCCACGCTCGTCTTTGAAAGGCTCTAAATTCAAATCAAAGAGCAGTCCTTCGCTACCTCGCCTAGAAACGCCCGTCCTTAGCAGTCCTTTCCTATCTGCCCACGGAGCAACGCTAAAACTGCAACAAGTCACGCGCAAGAGATGACAAGCACTCCCAAGTACTCACCCCGCGGTCCTGCCGCTCTCGGCTCAGCGCACTCCGGGAGCGGAGCTGGAGGTGAGCGCCTCTCCCCGCCGCAGTCCCGCGGACGCTCCCGCAGGGGACGGTTCGGTAGCGGCTCCGACAAAGCTGCGGGGAACTCCCGCCTCCGACGCTCCAAGCCCGGCATGTGCCCGCAGCCCCGCCGCTGGGCTGGCTGCCTGCAGCCCCGTCCCTCCGGAGCGGCAGGTTCTCCTCCTCCTTCCCCGCCTCCTCCACCCCCGGGCGGCTTTCGCACCAGGATGCTCGGCGCCCCCCGGGCTTCCCCCGGCGGCTCAGCACCGGGAGCACCGGCGACTCGCTCCTCGCTCCTCACCTGCCGCCGCCGGGGGAAACCCGGAGCCCGCGTTGGGGGGGGGGGGGGGGGGGGGGGGGAAGCGGTGCCCGGCGGCGATACTGGCTGCGGTTCCGCCGTTCCCTTTAACTCCTTCCCTGCCCCGCCGGAGGGAAATCCGGAGCCCCTGTGGGGAGCTGTAGAGGAATGAGCATATGACACGCGTAGGGGGTCTGCTCTGATGGGTATGAAGGGCTGAATAGGACCTAATAGGCGTGTTTGCAGGTGCGAGCCTATGGGTATGGATGGAATGCGGAGGGGCCCATCACCCACTGCCCCATCCCTGCAATGGGGGGGACTCTGCCTCCCCCACCTCATCAGGTGATGCACTGCCCTGGGATGTCCAGACCTGGGGCAGGGGATTTAGACTGATAAACCTGTTACCGTTAATTGTGTTATGTGCTAAAGCAGTCTAGGAAAAAAGAACAAATGAGAGATGGGAACGAACTGAAACCTCTTCCATATCAAGGCCTTAGAACTGCTGGTTTGTAACAAGAGACCTTGAAGAGGAGGGACTGGAAAATCCAGGAGCATGGAAAACTTAAAGCCTTTTTATTGTAGTGTTTTTAAGTTGTTTGTTTGTTGTGTGTGTGTGTGCATACACATTTTAAAAACCCGACTTTTTATCTAAAATAGACTTACAACCAGGCAGTACAAACCCCCAGAGATGGGCATACAAAAAGCCCAGGTTCTGGGGATAAAGCCTCTCCTTTCTGTTTTCTTCTGGACTGCCACCACATCGTTGCTAGGCACCATCAGCGTGGTTCCGAACTGCTAAGGAAAGGGGAAGGCACTGTCTGCAGAGGACTTGCCTCCTCCCCGGGCTCAGAAATGCCTCTAGGGGCAATGGAGCAAACCACAGGCTCTAATTCTTCCTCCCTACTCCATTTCCGCCAACCAGCAGACGTCTTGCAGAAATGTGGACAAGATAAGCAAGCCCCAGCTAAGCTGCAAAGACAGGAGCTTTGTATTCACAGAGACCTCAGTGTTTCTCATTGTGATCTCAGGGTGATTTTTTCAGCCAGTGATAGAGGGTGTATATGTCCTGCAACACGAGCAACAGGCAGTGCAAGATGCTGCTTTCTCCTGGTGCATCACTGTCTTGCTGGGCACAACCTCTGCAAAGTGAGAGCCTCTGCCATATAAATCTACAAAAAGCCACAGCTGTCCCTTTTGACTCTTCCAGGTAGAGTAGAAGCTGAATGAATAAGGAAGAATTGCTGCTGCCTCATCATGAGGAAGCTGTCTGCTGGCGGTGATGATTTTCCTACTCCTAATGCCCTTAACTTGATCGTCTGTTGAGAGTATAAGATATGTTCACAATTATAAAGGCACTGGGAATCTATTTCAAAAAAGACACTTTTCAAAACTAGACCACTGAAAGGAGACTTAAATAAAAGTAACTTTATTTTCAAAGGCTCTAATTATCCAGTGTACTAATTACACACAGCCAGGCTGCTAGTCCAAGGCTTTTTTTCCTCCTCAGAGCATGGTGGTGGCATATCTCGCACTGTACAGATGTTTCCCTTTAGTGCAATGCAAATGCACGCACATCCCAGATGCACAGACTTTCCTGATCCCTGCTGAAGTGCACAACTGTCTGTGCTCAGTTCTTCTCCCCTGTGGCAAATGGGAACACAAATGCACAAACTCCAACCGCCACACAGCCATGGTCACATGAGCTGCTAAAAGGAAGATGCATATTACAAAATCATTGTCTTTCTGCAGATAATGACTACTTAGTAGTAGAAGGAGTAAAGAGCATGAACCTCTGCTATACTCTTGCAGAGCCTCACATGAACGTGCTTTGACTTTTCCATGTTGCAGCCAACCAAAGTCTGCACTGGTAACTTCTTTTGGGAAAGTTTCCTTTTGAGCATTTTTAAGTGCATGCTCTGAGAAGATGCTGCTCTGCACCATACTCCTGCTTTTCTCTGCAGATTTCTAGCCTAAGCTTCATGAAAACTCTTTCCTGTAAATGTGCTCGTGTCTTACAATTTGGGAATCGCTGCTCTAGACAATCTTGTAACAACATCACCACCTCTGCTTTCAATTTAAAATGATTGCTCAGGCTTTAAACACTCACAGAGAACAAGGCCCAGTGTTGCCAGTGAACCCACATCTGCCTTCAGCCGGGAGGGAGGAGTAGGAGTCTCTTGAATTGGGATGAAAGCCACTGAGCTCCATAAGGAGAGCAGCCTGTGCCCCTGCTGGGTTTCGGGGATTGACTCATTCTCAGCAGAGCTCACATATTTCTGTGTGGTTTTTTTCTCCCTTCCTTTCTGTTATTTTGTTAGCACAAGTTCAATCAAGAAGGGAAAGATCGGGTGGCATCTCAACCTACTGGGAACCAGTATGGGATAATACTTTGTGTCCAGACACAGCAACTCCCAGCATCTTTGCTGGTGCCTTCAGCTTCACACTGTACATTCCAAGAACTACAGAGTGGGAATTCAGCAGAGCCACCTTTATAGTTTCTAATCGTAACTCAGATCATGGCCATAATAATGAATGTTCAGATATGACATTTAATAAATGCCGCTGGCTAGAATTATCCTGTGCATTCTCAGCTGCCTGAGGTTTTGCCTTGTTTTGTTTTTTAATTGTAAACATTCCTCATGCAGCTGCTTCACGGACATGTTTAGGAAGCAGCGGCTGGCTGCATTTAAAAGATTTCAACTCATCTTGACCTACATTTAGATTTCTGTAGCTCACAGGCCTGGACTGTAACCAGCAAAAATCTCAGAGAGCTTATAGAGCTTCTGTAGGGCAAGGCACAGGAAGTAAATGCAGGATGAAGTTACCCAGCTGAAGTGTTTGGAAAAGTGAGTTACTGAAGCTGAACTGTAGGTTCAGATGATTATCAGGTGAGTAGGGAGCAGAGATAACCTCTCCCTCCTTTTGCCTTTGCTTTCTTCCTGATTCTCTCTTGCAATCATTCTATAAATTCTTTTAGGCTCCTTTCAGCAACTTCAGAAGGGGCCTAAGTACAGTCGCAGCTTTATTCCTGCCTCCTTCTCACTCAAACTTCTGCTTCAGATATTAACTATAATGGTTGTTCTTGATATGATCTCTTACTGAGCAGATAAACAGGCAGGATTGAAGATGCTGTGAAAGTAACTTTGTTGGGAAGGAACACATTCCTCCATTTCCCAGAGCCAATTCTCTCTTTTCTCTATTTCTTCAGGCTGTGAGCATCATTTTAAAGAGCAACACAGCTTCTAGCTGCTTGAGATTAAAAGATTATCTTCCAGAAGTGAATCACAGCAATATCTTCCCAAATTTGCAGGCAGACTCAATTATCAACGCCCATCCTCTAGCTCTATATGTCGCTGTTCATCACAGGGTAGTTGGACCAGGTGGCCTTAAAGGTCCTTCCCAACTCCAGTGATTCAATGATTCTATCCTGCTTATGTCTTTACTGACCACGTACATAGAAAGCATTGAGAACCTTTCAGCTCCATGCCGCAAATACAGAGACAGAGCAGCTAGGAGGGAGAAAACCAAGAGGTCAGGCTGGCCAGGTCAAGCACAATGCAGCACTAACACCAACATACGGCGTTCAGACCACTGCTGGTTGGCTCAGCTCAGAAGCAGGAAAAATGAATTTGATCCGTCAGCAAAACCCCACAAAGGCAGTTTATGCCTATCTGGTAAAATATATGGGTACTCAACTCTGTATGCTTTTCAGTTTGCTGGAAGAAGTCAAAAGGGCTGTGAGCATTTGGCTGCTGGGGAAAATTACAGATTTGGAAACTAAGCAGATGTTTTAGTGCCTTGTACTTAGAGGTCAGAATAATGTATGAGCAAGGGCATAAAAAAGGAAGAGCTGGCAGTTTCACTGATTTCAGTAGAAGCTGAAATGTAGAACTTGTGTTACAAACTGGTAGTTCTGTTCAAACGAGCAGGCCAAACATCTGCAAAAATTCTCCACCGTCATTTTTTTAAGCCACTGGTGGTGGCATATAAATTCCACTTTCATGCACCGAAAGCATTAAAAACGTTAACTACTTCTGACCACTGCTGAATTAAAACCATTAGCACAGGAATACTGCTATATTGCTATTCATGCAAGTCAAGAGATGCGTACTGTGGTTGCTGTGTGTTATGCAAAAATGAATTCAGGAACAGGCATTGGCTGAGGCTAGACTGATGCTATAAATGCACGGATCAATATAAAGGTAGTCAATAGGAAGACAGCATTGCCACTCACATGGTTAACTTTGGGCTTTTCTTCACAGAATGGATACAGACAGCGACTGGACATACCTGGAAGACCACAGGCTTCTTTTTCCTGAAGCTCTCACTGCAGACAAAGTGAGTTCAAGTTGTTGGGAAGGTTCTGAGATGAATTGGAGGCTGGAGAAAAGTCAGCAAGTATGCTTAGTAGTGATTTTTACCAGAGCTGACTTATGATCTGCACAAGTAATGGTCCAGAACCAGAGAGCATCCATTACACAGCTGAGTTAGTGCCCACTCCATAGAGAGAATGGCCAAGCTAGTTGCAGAGTATAATTTACTGTTATTACAGCCTTCAGTCTCTAATCTCAATTTCTAGCCTAAAGAATGCAGCAATGTTAATGGTTATATGGCTATAGCATGATTACAGAGGCACAATACTTTTTACTTTTTTTTTTTCAGATTGCCTAATTTATGGCAGTAAGGTCAGTATTTAACAAAGCTCAGGTTAGGTAACTTCAGTAGTTATAGAAGAGTAACACAATATTCGCAAATTAAAAGTTTTTACCAGGAAATCCTACTGTAGTTATCATCCAACACCCAAACAGAGGAAATGCAAGAGGATGTTGGTGTTGTCTGGCAATGCTGCACATGTCTCACCATGCTCCAGCACAGATTTGGGATTGCCAACTACCACAGCAGTTCCATGCAAGCAGCTCACCACCGCATTTTGGAACCCAGCCCCAGTTCCACTCTAAATACACCTAGGCTTCTGGATTTATAGCTAATGCTCTGCTGTAGAAAACCTGCAGCTTGTAGAAGGGAGCACTCCACCCAGGATTTCCCAGACGCTTGCAAAATGACTGTGTCTGCCCATCATTCTTATATGGCACACGTGCCTCATGATACCATACAGAGATCTAGGGGGGAGAGAAACAAATGCTTTCTTTACTTGTTCCCCTTCCCCTCTTTTTCTCTGAGAAAAGATTTATTCTCACTAAACATAACAAGAGAAACCAATCCTGTTATATCAGTGCACTAGCTGAAAGTGTTGTCAGCAAATTCCATCTAGACTGAAAACCTTAAGTCCCTGCGGTGTGTCAGATTTCTGAGACTTTAAGCTAAAAATGAATTTGAAGAGATTAACCAGCTAGGACTTAAAGATAAAGCTGGCTTCTCTGAAAGAAGCGTGTTTTACACAGTCTTAAGCGTACTTGGTTCCTCTTTTCACAGAACTCCTTTGCTTCCTTCGAATAAAAGGGTCTTCAATAGGGACTTTTTCTTTTAAAGCTGTGGAAGGGATCCAGCCTGTCTGCTGCATTGGCTTCAACTTTGTTTTTCTCCAAGGCGAGAACCATTTAGTTTTCAGTGGCTTCTACGTTTTTTTTTCCTCTTTTTGTAACGTGTGCCAGTGAAGTCAAGTGGGTTGTATTAGCTTAGCATTTTTCCAAACGTTCACATCTAGGCCCAAAAAAGGGAATATTCAACAAACACAAGCAGGAATATGTTGGAATGTTGATCTTCTGATGCTCGTAAGAATTTTCAGTCATAAGGTCTAATTAAATATCCCAAGTTGGAAGCGCTTCCAGTGACTGTTACGTCTCCTTGTTATCTGGTCAAATAGTTTTAAGTCAGCTCAAGTGGCTTCTGAGCCAAAGTGATCATTTTAATGTGAATAACACACATGCAAAGGGACTGCATTCAAATTCACCTAGGTGAGTAACATTCTGGTGTCTCAACTGTAATCTGAAAACATCAGCCCATCTTTGTGCACCAGGGGCTAACTGGCAGTGCAACAGCTCCGTAGGGGTAATCAAACCTGTTTTCATATAGCAGATCCCCTTGGTATGAGAAAGAAACTGCCTTCGTGGTCTAGTATGGGAATTTGGACTGCCATTGCTGACATTCTTGGATTTCAATGCAATGCGTTTAAAGAGAAATAGAAGACAGCACGTAGCACAGTTTTCCAAAAATACCGTACAACGCTATTATCCGGAATAAAGCATTTCTGCCAGGATTAGATAAAGAACACAAAAATGAAACCTAAAGATAACAGATGACTAATTAACCACTTCTTCTGATTAGGAGCAATAGAATTCCAGTAGCACGGAGATAATCGGAGCTACTTTCTGTTTACTGATAAAACATAAACCATTCTAAGAGACCATCACTGCCTTAAGAAGCATCTCAGTTAAGTAGACAGGGCAGACAAAGGGGCATCATTGTTTCAGAATTAAGGAACTGAGGCGCAGAAGAATTGCCTTGTCTGCAGCAGTCTGTGGTGAGACGGTAATTGAATGCAGATCTCCTTACCACATGCACATCCTGCATCTATATTTCAACCGGTCAGCTGAAGCGGCCTTTCATTACCGCTCTGTCAACATACCGAGAATTACACGAGACCATGAGCATTTCATATTTGCTTCAAATCCACTTCTCTTCCCACCACAGCATTTAAAAGCACGTGGCCAGTGAGCACATAGGCACGAGGAGATTGCAAACACAGAGAGCAGGTTGGAAGGCCACACTCCATCTGGAGCCTTGCTTTTCTAAACGCAACCTTCTCAGAAGCATTTGTATGTTACACATCTGCATACTTTATTCATACACATTTTTACCTGCCTGGGCTGAGGGAGGACAAAATACTGCCAGAACCGAATGTGAGGGCCTCCCTTTGCTCACAGGGAAACAAGAAGCCGTTTAAAACCTTTGGCACATGGGTGGGGATGCAAGCAGCTTTTTGGTTACTTGAAATGAGGAATAGTAATAATAAAAAGCAAAGAAATAGAAAATAGTTTGATCCCTCCCGCTCTTCACTGGCATCTAGAACTTGCTTCAACTTACTGTGCAGGACAAGACGTTCAGTCAGCAGAGGGGCAATGTTGCCAATTGGGAAACAGATCTGTGATTCCTTTGAAACATGAGGTTGCTACGTTATGATTTGCTTCCCTCACAGCCTCTGGAGTGATGCTCCAGACACGAGTCTTAGTGCAGGGATGCCATAGGACATAGAGTGTCCCTGTATGGCACTGCAAGAAGCGAGGCAGCCACCTCTGCTTGGAGCTGAGAGCATCAGCACTGCCTGCTGCTCCCAGAGCAAGGCAGCTGCTCAACAGCAAGTCCCTGCCTGGCTTCTCTAAGCAGACGATTGCAGCTGTGAGATGGAACTGTTGATACCTTTCAGTCTTCACTGTGCTGAATTTGAAGACTCAGTGTTGTTGATGTACAGGGCCACACTCAACTCTTACAAGGCATACCGGTTCATACATGGCCATACTCAACCCTTACAAGGCATACTGGTTTTCTGATCCCAGTGCATCCCATGGTGGTGACTTCTATAATCCAGTCTTGTGCTGAGATCTGTTTTGATTATTTTAAAACAGATTTGGAGTACAGTCTGTCTGCTGCAACTTAAAAGCAATGGAAATTGAAGAGTCATTTATGCAGACCTAAGCTTTGCTCCTTACATTATACACCCCATCCCTCCTCCCTTTTCTTCCCCAAGCAGGGCTGAGAAATCCTTGGGGTCAGGGTGCAGCACCGAGCACCACACCTGACAGTTCCCATTCCTACACTGACTCTGCAGTACGGCAAATAAATTACACAGCCCCGGCAGTTCTCAATAAGCACACAACTAACCAGTGCATCATTCCACTGTCAGCGCCTTACACCTACCTGAGAAGGCGGATCTGTAACAGCAAGATCTGTACAGCAAGCACTTGCCCAGCACACCTGGGCAGTTTCCCTTTCAGAACGCGGCCCCAAACCGGGACACCCCCCAGCAGCAGCCCGCAGCCCCGGGGCAGCCTCGGGCTCACGACCGCACCGCTCCCACACCGCCCTCTGCCGACTGCTGCGCTGCCTCTACGAAGGGCTTCAGGGTAGGGTTAGGTCAGCATCGCGCAGGTGAGCTTCGGTTGAATTAGCTCAAGCCTAAATAAAATAGTTCATCGTCTAGACAGCTTCCCAACCAGCGGCTGGCTGACAAAGAGCCAGCGAGCACCAGCTAGTGGGAAAATAACGGGGATTGGAGCTCGCTGCGTGACAGTTATTATCGTACCGTGAGCAGTTGCAGTTTTAATTGCCATGTTTTAAACATGGCACCTGAGAAGCATCTCCCTTAGGGTTAATGATGTGCTTGGCACACCTGCCAGCCTGGGATAGCAGCTAAGGCACAGCTGAATGCACACTCCTGGCACTGAGAGCTGAGACGGAGGGCTCCCTTCTCTGCTAGAGCAGGAGTAGGGCTCTGGAAAGCAGAGTCATAGAATCATTGCAGCTGGAAGGGCCCTCTAAAGGCCATCTGGTCCAATACCTCTGCAGTGAATGGGGATACCTACATCTCAGTTAGGTGCTCAGAGCCCTGTTCAGCCTGACCTTGAGCATCTCCTGGAACAGAGAATTCCCCACCCCTCCGGGCAACCTGTGCCAGTGCTTCATTACCCCTGCTGTAAAAAACCTTTCCCTTTCATCCAGTCTAAATCTCCCCTGTGCAGGTGGGAAGCTGCTGCCTTCTCTCCACATGTTCACCCCCGGGCTGGGCACAGAATGTCTTTTGTACCCTTGAAATTTTTGTGCTGAAAATGGGGTGAAACTCAGCAAGAAAGTGAGTGACAGCCCAGAGGGCCAAGAAAAAAAAAAGAACAACTGATTTCCTCTCTGTTGGTCCCCCTTCTCTCACCCCACACACTCTGCATAGAGTACACCGTATGTGTTTGCACTGTCACAGCACCACTCTTCTAACCCAGTGTCACCGGGAGTTACACCCTCACTACCTCTTCTGCTCTTTCCTTTTACCCACGTGAGGAAAAGGGGCTGCTGACAAATCATTTGTCTTCTTTGCACCAGAAAATCTGCAATCATCATAGCTGGCATCTCTTTTCTCTGCACCCTGTGGTGAAACATGGCAAATTAGGGTCACCTCTGATCTAAACTACCTCTTGTCAGGGTACCCAGGGTACATTTACACTCTTGTAGTTCCTATGTTTGAGGCAGCCAAATACAAGTGAGTACACACATAGCAAGCACTGTTTGCAGACAGCATTCACGTAGCTTAGCATCTGAACAGAGCCGTGCCAGCATTGCCAGTCCCAGCCACCGCAGCTGAGCCTGAGCCAACATCAGGACAATGTGATTGCTGTTGTGCTGCAGCATCACGGGATGTGCTGCTGTTGTTTGGCAGGAGAGCAGACTGATACCTCAGGCACCGGAGGAACAAAACATGGCTTGCTGCTTGTCTGTCTCTCTTGATCAATTACAATTTCAGACTCTTTCTTTTTGGTGAGGTGAGAGATTTGTAAGAGATCTTGCCTGTATTGGTGCTTTGATCTTGCAGCATACGTGCATTCTTGCAGCAGATCTCTGGAGCACTCAAAACTTGCTCTCTTCTAATCAGCTGTTACCTTCCATACACCTTGTAGCAGCTTAATTAACTCATTTTCCCCTGCTTTTCACATTAGCTTGAATCAGACAATGAGTCCAAAAGTCATTAAGGGGACACAGGCAGATACCGAGATCATAGAAGCCTCATTTCCTTAACAAACTAAGTTAGCATTTCAGATGGTGTCTGGTTCTCATTGCTCACAGTCTAGACAAAGCAGGCCCATACAGAGCAGGCAGCACGTAAGAGCTCAAACTTATTTTTATCTTTACTCCATTTTCACAGAAAAGAAATTGTAGTTTCACAATAAAAAGAATTTTACGTGGGTTGGAGGACAGAGAATGGTTACAGAAGCAGCAGCTTTTCCATTTTTATGTTTCCAGATTTATTCCAGTATAGGACAATATTGACCAAATCAGGAGTGTCTACATTCAATTTCCATAAGATGGAAATTCAGTTCACACAGCACTGATGTCCAAATCCATTTTGATTTTTGAAAGAGATCCCTAAGCTGTCTTTTGGGGCTGAGAAATCAGCCTGCTAAACCAGGTGAAAAATCAGAGAAAGGGGAGACTTTGAGGCACTCTCTGATGTCGTGACTGAAAGACTCCATCATCAGAAATAAAGGAACAAAGATGAATATTGCTTTATTAGTCCTCATAAAGCTGGATATGCAGCAAGAAAGCCATAACAAGCTGAGTGCTGTGAGTTAATCCATACCTTTTTTTCACAAGAGCACTGAAGCTAATGCATCCTGGCATGAACTCCAGCAATTACCCTATGCAGGTGCATACATCTGCTGTGCTCGCAGCCAGCTTTGATGCTGCTCCAACACAAGCTGTTAGCAGGGAAGGCAGGCAGCTGTGGGCAGATATTTTGTACCTGGCACTCATTAAGACATCCAGTGCTGGAGGAGCTGGAATTCAGCTCTGGTGAAAGTGCTCTGTGAATTTCACTTCTGGTGAAAGTGCTTCTGCTACAGAAAACTGACTAACGCTCTGTTATTCCATATAACAATTAATGAAATATTCAAGTCTTGCCAAAATAATATTTTGGCTGCTTTTTTTTTTTGCCTCTATGCATACATATACGCATGTCAAGTGAGTGAGTGTAACTGTCTTTAGCACCAAGGCTGTATTTGGTCCTTCAGCAGAAAGCTGGAGAAAGGCCGACTGCTGTCTTGCCTTGCTGACCTTCAACACAGACCAAGATACCACCACAATTCAGATGTCAACTCTGATTATTATTCTCAAAAACAATTGCTGTGAATGAGTTTGAGGTATGTGCAGATGGATGGCTGTGACAGCTCAAAGGTTTTGGTGAACTGCAGAAATAAAGGATCAGAACAGAAATGTCTTAGCAGACATTTTTCCAATGAATGCTAAAATTTAAGGTATGTACTAGCCCCAACCTGTCTACACTCCTGCTCTCCTGGTGCCATCTCATCAAGATGGACATTTCTACTGGAGTGTTACACAATGTCTATGATGTAGATGAATACATAAAGGCCCCCAGTGAGGAAATGTTGAAGGTGTGAAATCAGATGAATTATTTATTTGGCTGTTTATCAGTACGTCCAGTCAACACAGGTTGCACAGAGAAGCTGTGGTGCCCCATCCCTGGAGGCGCTCAGGATCAGGTTGGATGGGGCCCTGGGCAGCCTGAGCTGATGATGGGGCCAACCAACCCATGGAGCTCAATCATCTTTAAAATCCCTTCCAACTTAAGCCATTGTATGATTCTGTGATTTTATGATAACAAATGAGTTCAGTATTTCTCCCACACTCCATTACTTATTTTTACACAAAGTTTTACCCGTGTTTCTTGAAAGGTACCTACATAGTTCTATGCAGTGGGTTTGTTATTGTTTGTTTTTAAATCAAGAAGCATTTATTTTACATCTTAATTATTTCTGTGTCAGATTGTTGCTCAGAGTACTTAGCTGACTGGCAGCACTCATTTAGCACCCTCATGGTCCCCCTTCTCACACTAAAAGAACAGCCTTAGTGGCTGCCCGCAGGCTCTGGCTAGGGATCCAAAACACAGGAGAGAAATGCACGGTCTCATAAGTGAACACAACATCTCCAAACTTGTCAATTTCCAAAGCCTTTATAGGAATTAAAAATGCAGTTCTATTTTTACCTTTTAATGAAAAAGAGAAAGGCTTCCTACCTGCTGGCTTAGAAACAACCAGTAAAGACCACAAAAAAAATCAACCCTCAAATTAAATGAGGGAAACAAACCCTCCACCTATATTTTCTGTTGCTAGAACTTTACACTGAACTGGAGCTATTCAACCTCTTTATACATAGCACATCTTGCTTTTATCCTAGAGCATGAGTTCTTCAGTAACATGTCCCCATCAGGTGAGCTGAAAATTGGAAATCAGTGGAACCAAGTCACATCAGAGTGAAATGCTTTCACCACATCTATGTTGCTCAAGCAACATTTCAACTCTTTAGTGTGGGTTTACACATAAACATAATTTGATTTGGGACATCTATGTGTCAGTTTCCCTGCTTTAAATGGAAATTCTAACAATAATTGCTTACACATCTCTGCCTATTTGTAGTAGGACTACAAGATTGACAGTGTTTTTCCCTGTATATGTTCCTCATCTTCTGAAATAGTCTTGTTTGCAATCTTTAAGTCTCATACCAATATGATTAATCACGATGACTTCACAGAAAACTGGCCTTAATTATTTAACAGTGAGCTGGAGACTTCAGTTCAGCTCAGTCTCCTATTCATCAGCAGAGGCATTCAAGTGCTAAAAGATTTGCAACAAATCTTGCAATAAAAGCTTCAACAGTTTTTCCAATGCAATAGCTTCCCTTCTTTTTCTCTTTTTAAGATTTCAAAATAATTAGCTAGATGTCCAAAGAACTAAGTACGTGAATTAATTAGTTAAGCTAATTACAAGCCATAGCCCCATGAGTAATCTTGTTAAGGCAAGTTTAATGGTAGGTTGAAAATAACAGTTGGACAAAAAATAAAAATGCTAAAGAGACAAGCCTCCCCCCTCAGATGCTTCCATTCTGTATTGAATACTGGTAACTGATGGACTGTTGTTAACATGCCTTTACCTGAGGCTTTAGGCTCTGTATCTGCTACAGAAAACCCACTTCCACTTTACAAACCCTCATTATGTGAGGCATCAACTTTGTCCAGAACCCATTTGACTTCAATAAATCTGAATGAAACATCTTAGCATTCCAAACCCTACCAGTTATCTGCCTGGAGATTAAGAACTTCCCTTGTTTTGTTATACAGTAAGTGCATACAGAATAAAAACTTGCAGTTCAGGATACACCACAAGTTGCATAGTGACAGTTTTTTTTAAGGACAGTAAACACAGCAGCTGTGATGTAGAAGCCAAATTCAACATTAAAAAAAATTGGAAGGAGCAAAACTAATCCATTTACCTCCCCGGAGCTGACACTTGTAAAGCATAGCAGAGGAAATTGGGATAGGGACTGGAATCTGATCCATGAGGAGAGATTCAGTTGTTCAACAATTTGGATGAACTCTGACTAATAGGACAGTCATTAACCATGACTATTTAAATAGTCTATTTAAATAGTGTTAGGTGGTGATCATGTAGTGCTTCCTGATGTCACTGGTTCCCAACTTCACTTTTTTCTCCACTTGCTAACAGGCATTATTAACATCCTGCTTCTTTGTGTCTTGAAAGACAATGCCACCAGTCCCCAAAATGACCTTTACATATTGAGGGGAAATTATCCCGTCTCCCAGCATCCCAGATGCTACAAGCACCCAAGGGCACTGTATCTGCACTACCGTTTTAATTAGATTTGATGTTTCCACAGAAACAGCATACCTCATGCCTGCTGGAGCTAAATGGAATCCTTTGTAGGACCAGACACTCTTGAACAGAAAACAAGTGCATTCTAGCAGTGACTGTTCAAAAAGAAAGTTACAGTGCAGAAGCCTAAAAGCAGTAGACTATACATTCTGATGACGCTTAGCTGCAAAATTCTCCCGTTGGTGTTTGAAGGGCTCAACAACCCTGAAACAGGACATTATCTAACCAGCCTGGTGCTCACTGCTGGTGATTGTGCAGAAACTAAGACAACATTATCTCCCTTACTCATCTGATTTTTTTCCTCTCTTATCACTTACCTATTTTCAGTCACAGCCTGAATTTTTCAGTCATTTGTTAAACTTCTAACAAGATGGGCCCATGCCTTTGCACAATGAAAGAATAGTCATATCTAATAAGATAGGAATTACTATCTGACCTTACAATCTTTAGAGCATGTATTCATGCTCAACAGACCTTTCAGATGAGCAAAATAATGGCAGGACAACTACAGAGCTTCAAAAGCCATATAACACAGGAAGTATTTACTACGTGTATGTCTTAGAAAAGTTACCATCACACGACATGGTTTATCAGGCAATGGAGGTAATGGGTCAGCAGTTGGACTAGTGGTCTTCTCCAACCTTAATAATGCTATGATTCCATACTTGGAGAAATTCAAGAAAATTTCATGCAAAATGTAATGGTGTAGACAGCAGGAACAGCATCAGAGCTCAGTAGAGCAAGAGAAGGACCTTTGCAGGGCAGCTCCAGCTCTACAAGACAATGTCTCTTGAGATACCCAAACCATCATCCATGAACTCACACAGTCTCCAGTTGTCTGGAGTGTATTTTAAGAAACTTGTCTTTCTCAAAAACATAACCATGTCAAAAAGAAAATCAGTGAACAAGACTGAAGCATCTCTATTAGCAGTAGAACCAGCGAAGTGTGATTTCCTACAGGTTTTTCAAATGCTATAGAACAAAAATAAGGGTTGGAGTCCCACTATCTAACAAACCATGCTTTGAACAAAATAATTCTTATTAGAAATCCTGCAGAAAAATGGATCTTAACAAGAGGTATAACAATAATTCCTTGTTTAGACTAGTTACAAATAGTGGGAATATTGAAGGAAATCCTCAGTGCAAGTAACATGACATCGTCAGGAGCTCTTCCTGAGGGTTAACTAATAGGATCATACAACTACACTGGCATTTGCCAGTCAAAATGGAATGTATTTGGGTGATGAATGTGAAAAAGTGGAACCTTTGCTTATTTGCATTAAATTTTTCAGCATGCGTGGTAGCTTTCTCATATAAGAAACAGCTTAGGAGGTGTGGCAATGAAAGAAAACCACAGCGTATTAACCAGCAGAACACTCATACAAGGGTTCTACAGAATCCAATATGGTGATTATCACTAGTCTGTAGCGAAAGTAAATGCTGCACTCCAAAACAGACCGAAGAGTTAAATGTGCCCTCTTATCTTTTCTAGAATACCCTACTCAGAATATCCCTCTAGCAGTACATAGCAATGGGACAGATCAATACAGTGGGAAAGGTATTACAACAAAGGTGCGATGGCAGAAGGATCAGCACAGTAGAAAGGTACTATAAAGGAAGAAGATCGCTTACCTCTGTCAGAAGATTCCAGGTTCAGAGGGGAAAGGTTTACCAAGAAGGAATATCCAGAGAAAAATTCTTCCTTAGGGGCAGTCAGACTTTAAATGGGGTCTAGGAGAGGTGCAGCCAGGCTCCACCTCTTCCATTCACACAGCTGAATTGTTTTCACCTGTGCTCCCAGGGCTGACCCGGTCCTTTACCCAGGTGCTCAATCAGTGGTTCAGGCTGTGACTCTACAGTTACCATACACAGTAGTCCTAATATTCCCTCAATCAGTGGTAGCCTTAATACACTGGGATTGAAGCATAAGAATGCTGTGATTTATTACTGATTATGGATGCAGTAGGAAGAGCAAGAATAACTGAAAGCTTAGATAAAGCACCCCTTCATCTACTAGATCTTTATTAAATCATGCAAGCTCTGAATAATATGAGAAATA
Source organism: Bambusicola thoracicus (assembly GCA_002909625.1). NCBI lineage: Eukaryota > Metazoa > Chordata > Aves > Galliformes > Phasianidae > Bambusicola > Bambusicola thoracicus. Next base: position 214,733 of record PPHD01000004.1, read on the forward strand.
TGGGTCCAGAATCTAAAATGGAGATGCGGAGTGCCTTCACAGGCTTGGAGCCCAGACACTTCAACTAGTCTCAAGCACACTAACTTTTATGAGCATTCTTTGGGGAACTTGGCTTGGAAATATAGTGTCCCTGAAAGTCAGAGCCATGATTATAATAAACTACCACAAACATTCAGATGCCATTATGGTAAGAATTTGTTTCCTGCAGTGGGTAACCAAGGAAGTGTCTCATTCCAGCAAGGGATGCACTGGAAGGGATATGAGAGCAGAACCATGCCCAATATGATATTTGCAAGGAGAGAATTATGGCAGGAAGGAAAGGGAAGGGCTTTAATATATGAGTATAAAGCCACACAGATTAGATGAAGAAATCTACAACAATCTTCTCAATGTTAATGGAATGATGTTGCCAGATTTGGTCAACCATAAGTACAGCAGTGCACAGAAGGAATTCATGAATTATAATATTGATTTGATTGCCAATATTTGCAAGAATTGGATGGGAACAACCAGACTAGTCAATGTCCCCTTAAAATGTCAGAATAACTCCTTTAGAAACTAAGATTCTGCAAAACCACAGACATGAAAACTTTAATGACTAGGCGTGCTGCACAGCCAGACTGTCTAGGGCATAGGCTGAGAATGATCAAGCCTTGTGACCCAAGTAATGAATCTTCTCGCAAGCCTGTAATGTAATCTTCAAAAGGACTGGTGTTTTTTTTGCTAGTTTTTGGAGTACTGACTGGTTTTTCAACAAAATCCAGGCAGCGTAAAATAACTTTCATTTGCACTCCTCCTAGGTCCCTGTACCAGGGATACCGGTACATTTGAATTGAACTGAGTGTACTCCTATTTAAAAGGTGAAGAATCTGCTGCTTTGTTACTTCAGCAAAGGGGATCCTGGTGAAGAAGCTGTTGGGGGGATATTTCTTGGATTTCAGAGTGGTCTCTGGGTTGTAGATGCAAAATGTTTCTCATTGTGGCTTCTTCTGCTGGATCAAATGACTGATGAAACAGTGCATTTGGAAGATGTGGCCAAGCCCAAAGTAACCACTTTTTGCAGCTGGGTGGATGACAACAGCTTTTGTTGTAGCTGGGTAAGATTTTTTTAATTTTTTTAGAAATGCCCAGAGCTGTTTACAAAGGAAGAAAATAAAATCAGCATCAGATAAATTTTAGAAATGGTCCCTTTGTTCTGCATGAAACGCAGAAGCCATGTAATATCATAGTTGAGGACCCTTGTGCTAGAGGGGCCTGGTAGTGCAAGTATAGGAATACCTCCTACCACTTCTGGAACCTCTCGTGGAAGTTTCTGAGAAGATTGACAGGGTAGATTTTAAAGCCATCACAGTAATCTAAAATATTAATGGTGAACATGTGTTGTGACTGCAATTAATTAAGCATTGATAAAAGAATCTGAGAGTAAACAATTACACACTCCCTTGAATATTTCCTGAGTAGCACCAAGAATAGCAGCTCTTCCATACAAGGCCCAGCCTTGCACTGGGATGTCCAGAGCTCTCCACAGGCTCATGTTGTTCCCTGTTGTTGCAACACCAGCTGCTAGGAGAAGTCCTGAGGGTGCTCTGAGCAGTGCTTTCTCAGGGGATGGTGCTCTGGGGGCACCAGGCCCAGCACTGCCAGCGGGAGACAGAAGGAGTCATCCGCACTCTGCACTCTGAGGCCTCACCTCAAGATCGGAGTGCAGGTTTGGGTGCCACAGTACAAAAAGGACATAAAACTGTTAGCGAGTGTCCAAAGGAGGGCTACAAAGATGGCAGAGGGTCTAGAGGGGAAGACATATGAAGAGCAGCTGAGGCTCCTCATGGCCTCATCCGTGGCCCTGAATTTGGACAGTGCTCTCAGACACAGACACTGAATTTTGGGTGATCCTGTGTAGAGACAGAAGTGGGAGTGAGTGATCCTTCTGGGTGCTTTCCAACTCAGGATATTCTATGGTTCTGTGATTCCATGATTCTATGATTTTAAGATTGGATCTGGGCTATCTGATGGCGACAAAAAAAGTGACCTTCTTCAGGAGTGTTCCTGGGAAGAACTCAAAACAGAAGATCAAACAGGTGAACATCTGTGTTTGCTGGGGATGTGACACATCAAACAAACTGCAATGAATGACTATGGAAGGCCTTTTCAGATAAAAATAGCAAATACTCTTGAAAGAGCTCATGTTAAAATCTGGTATGAGGTTAGTCCTTAGTCAATGGCTGCTGTGACAGCGATCATCTAAATCTCAACCTCGTGACCCATAGGATGCTCTACTGCTCTCTCACAGAGAGGTTTAAAAGCTGGAATTGAAGGCAACATTGCCATGTGCTTGATGCTACAGAGGGAAGGTGGAAATCTGCAGCCCTTAAATCTCAAGCCCTGGTGTGGGGGCCAGTGGAAGATGTTAAAGTGCCATGCTGAGAAGTTCTTTGCACAAAAACACAAACTTAGCCTTAGAAAACACCAGCACTGGAGGGAGACTGATATCATGGCGATATTGGGGTACACCTCTGCAGGATGGGAGGGAATGGGGACAAAGGCTGTGGGAATATACAGTAACATCTGCATGGAGCAAGAATTCTGAAGCCCCGGGGGAAGAACAAAGGTCCTGGCCCTCCTCTGCTTGTATTTCTTGGGCAGAGGGTGCTAGAGCAAGGGTGATGCTGGGATGACCTTCATTCTGAGATTCACTGTGAGAGAGAGCTGGTACTCCCTAAGGAATAAAGAGAACCTGAAACCGATACTATTTATTTTCTACCTTATGCCAAGAAAAATATTTTACACTTAGCTTAATATCATAACTGCAAGTCCAAAACCGTCACTGCTAGCTTCTAAATACAGAATAGAATCTGGGAGGAGGCAGTAAGAAAATATATGTTTTGGCTGTATCATTACAGCAGGGAAGTAGCCAGAATTCATAATGGGCCTGAATAAAACCAGGAGTCTTAAAAGAAATACTACTTCTTAGTAGTCTTTAGGCATGCAAATGCTTTAAGGGCATATAAACCACATAACGTTAGCTTCAACACAGATGGCTGCTCTCTGGCTAGAGCTTAAACTGCTCTTTTTCCTGTCCAGTTTATCTAGTACCAATTTTTACACTGTCCTTGGGCGTAGCGTAACATCAGTAACAGATGTTATCAAAGGTGCTAAAAGGAGATTTTCAACGTGTCTCAGCACTGGTGAACGTGTATTACTGGTGCACCTCATGGCTGGGAACTGTGGTAGGGCTGTGCATGAAGACTGGAACCTTGCGTGTGGCCAGAACCAACTATTGAGGGTATGGTTGGAGAATCTATGGGATAATACTCTCTTCTTGTCCCGATAAGCAAAATATTTGGTTTTCAGTTCAGCTGCTCTTTGTCCTTCAAACAGCATGTGGAAACATTCCCTGAAGATGCACTTAAGTACGAATGCAACATCTGTGTAGATTTAAAAGTCATAGCTGACACCATCTAATTTACATATCACTTCATTACTGATAGAGATCACCACATAAGTATGGCATTTCTGCTAAATTTTGGAAAGAAATGCAATACGTGGCAGTGTGGATTGACTAGCCTGCATCTGAACTGTGGCAATTTGATGAATACTGCTCTCCTCACAGCTGTACCATTGTCTACCAGGCAGCCCGCTGAGGACTGCTGACAAGAATCTCAGAGGACTGCCAACAGCTGAAGGTGTGGGCTCCTCACAGAGCAAGACACCTTCCCTCACCTACACTGCAGAAACAGATGAAAAGATCTACAGTGAAAACACAAAGAACATTAAAGCTACTCCCGCCTGCAAATCTGAGTGAGGATTTACCATTTAACCCCAGTAGAACAGTGGCTGTGGAGGAGCAGGCCTTCAGACACCGAGGTGCTGGCTCTGTCTGAACTTCCCCTGCTATGTGGAGGCTGCTTGGGGTACCACCAGCCTGGCTCATTCAGCCATTGTCTCCTGGCTCTAAAACCTGAAGCATCACAGCTGGTTGTGCTTTGTGCAGTGCTTCAGCTCTGACGGAGGTCTATGCTTTTCTAGTTAGACAATACATCTTCAAGCAAAATCTCAAGTACAACAGAGAGATAACTTGCATAGTTGACAGAGCAGTCCAGTCACTTTATTCTGTGTAGCTTCCAAGCTATCCAAAAGTTTTCTTAACAAAGCCTGGAACCAAACTGAAGCTGGAACTGTGTGGCAAACATACTTGGAATCCTCTGTCAGTGTCACTCTGTGACGGGTTGTGTTCAAAAATTGAAGTCAGCAGAAGATCACATTGCTCTTCTTGGAACAGTTGGCTGGAATGGTGGATTTGTGGAGGTAAAAATTCAGTCCTGCTTTCTAACAGAAAATCACAGTTTTTGGCAAGTGTCAGCCATTGACAGCAAGCATAACTGGGGGTGGGGGGGGAAAAGAGTGCTTGGGGTTGGAATCCAGCCAGGCAATACAACCGACTGCATTAGACTTGAAAGGTCTTTCAAGTAGTGTGGAGAGGAGCACATCTAGGCTTGTGACAGACGCAGGCCTGAGCTCTGCTTCCTTGCAACATAGCTGAATCCTAATAAATCCTAATGCATGTCATGACAAGCACTCAACTGCTGAAGAGCAGCAACATGCGCTACAGCATGAGCTGCTTCCATGTGGTAAGAATTGGTGTTAACAAAGGCGATGCCTTTGATCCACAGAGATTTCCACTCTGTTATTATGAGAATGAGAAGAAATAGCTTCTAAGCTGTTTTCACCAAGAAAGACAAATCCCTCTACTTGGTTACATGGGATCTTAATTGTACCTCTCAGACTATGCAAACTTAAGTGGTCAAAATGCTTTTATAATGCATAAATTCTTGGATTTATTTAACTTGGAGTAAGTATTATTACAGACAAATCATTAAAATAATGAATCTGTAGGAGACGTTATCAATGTTTTCTCCCAAACTTTCTCACCTTTTAAGGACACGCTTGTCTGATGTTGCTTGCTTTGCTTCCACAATGCTGTCAACTACTAGATGTCCACACATGGGAAATCTTATAATTCCCTTAAAGTTCTTATTGCTCTGATAGACACATCTGCATACAAGTCAAAGAAGTATATTAGAAAACAATCTTCCCTTCTATTTCTTCCTATTTTCTCCTCCTTCAGCACACTACAGATCTGCTCACTTCTTGTTATCTTAAGATAGATTTTGCAGTACTTAACACTTTGCTTTGATAGAACACACCTCGTAAGGATGTGTGCGACACATAAGATGTAATATTACAAATTCCTCCATTGGGGGGATTTTTGCTCACTTCTTTCTCAAAGTAGGGACAACATGCTCAGTCATCTTGACACCAGTTACTTTACACAGATGGTAACCATCCTCCTTCAAAGTACCAGTCCTAACTGCAAGAAGAGAACCAACTTTGTGCAGTAATAAATCGTTTGCCACCTTCTGTCACCTTTCTTCTGACAGCCTTTGTCTTTTTAAAGACAAGAATTTATTGCAGCTTCTCTTTAATACAGGCTATAATCACTGTTTAAATCTTGCTTTGCGTCTTCAGTGAAGCTGGTTGTAAATATTTAATTGAAATGTGTTCACTTCCACACCATCAGCCTTGTTTTGAATCTGAGCTAAAGAGGTGGGGAGAGTACCAAGAAGTCCAGGCCAAGCCTTAAAAGCATTCTAAATCACTGAAGTCACTATTTAGTCTAACTTTTCTTTTTCAAAGCTGGAGTGCCAGTTGGCATTTTCCCTAGTATGTGTTGTCTTCATACCTTTTTATTGCTCACTTAACAGTAACTAAAATAATCTCAGGACTGCAACACAGCACAACATGTGGACAGAGCACTAACTTAAAGTCTGTTCATTGAACTACGGATAAAAACTTAGGAGTGCTAGAACTTGATACCTGTGTCCCACAAGTAAATGGCCTGCACCATGAAGCACAGTAATGTTTTCTAGGAAAAAATAAGCAACCCAATGCTGCATAAACAGAAGTCTTAATTTCAGGTCCTTTTGCTGCTGTTACATTTCCAAAGATGCTTTGCCTGAAAAACCATCAGTCATGAAATACAACACTTGAGCGCTGCTAAGCGTGCAAGAGGCACAGAACAGTAGCAATGACACAACCTCTCCATAACTTGAAACCCTCCCTGATCCATATTCTGTACACTGAGATCTGGAAAGTCTTACCAAGAACAGACTGCAATCCCATTCCTGCAGGAGCCAAACTGCATGACCCAGTCCAGACTCTGCATTCATGTCTGACAGAAGTTCGGCACCTCAACCACTATGGAATTTCCATGAACTCCTCAGACTATCTATTCCAGCACTTTACTAACCAGCTTCAAATAATGTCCCATTTTTATCTTTTCTGTTAACTGAAACCTGTTAATGCTTCTGTTTCTCAGCATCAGGGTGTTTTGTGTTTATATTCCAATACTAAGTTCTCCTTAAGATAGAAAGGAAAATTCAACATAAAACAGAACTGTAGAGCAGAACAGAACTGATGGCTCTTTTCCTGCCCTCATACAAACTCTCCATTTATTTTTCTTTCAAATGCAGTTCTCAAACCTGAAAATGGAATCTTCCAGTGACAAGTGGAAAAGGACTACTACATGTATGTTACAGGATGTACCATATACTGTAAATCCCATGTAGCAGTGGCTGTATTTATTTATTTTTTGAGCAGCATGATGCTGACTTATTTTCAACTCCCCGTGTTCCTGTAGAGCTGCTCTGTAGCTTGCTCTTCCCTAGCATTTACCTGCAGAGCTTCTTGCCCATGTATGTTACCATCCCTTCAGGGAAGGAAATTTAATAAGTGGCCTTCTACCCCCCAAGTTCCTCTTCAAAGAAAAACCAACCAACCACCAAGAGCCTACCTAGTCAAGGCAGAAGACTATAAAGACAGATTAAATCCCCACTTCTTAATTATTGGATTATAGTGACTCTAAACCCAGTCTGGCTCAAGAAGCAACGCAGCTAAAAAAGAATTCCTGCCCATCCACTTCTTTGATGTTAACGCTACTCTTTGCTCACCTTCATGGTAAACTAGACAAAGGAGTTGACCTCTGAAAATACAAGGTCAAAATCAAAGTAAAAAATCCACGAAATTAATTTTATACAAGTCAAGTTGTAACTAAATCAAAGCCATCTTAGATTTATCACATCTGCAACTGACTTCAAGTGCTTCTCTCAGTGTTGTTCTTACTACTTAAAAAAAAAACAGAAAAAACCATCAAGTGTAGTTTATCGTTTAATAGAAAAAACATTGCCAAAAGCACAACAGTGTCATAAAGAGTTATCAAACGCTGTGCTAGGAATTAATTTTGCAGTTAAAGAGTATAAAGTTAAGTCATCAACTTTTAAAAAGGAATTTATAACTATCTGAAGTCGCACACATCAAGGGAAGCAGCACCATGACTTGAGGAACAAATCCCATTCATAATTTAAACAAATAGGAGCTCCATTTACACAAAAAATACAAATACTATCAGTACCATACTAACATACCTCAGAAAAAACTTCATCTGAGCAAGCACATCCTAATTTGTTTCCTCACACTTGCTGTTTTGTAATGCTGTTTTGCAGAGTTCTTTGTAACCTAGCTATATTGGCATCCAATGCTGCTAAGCCATTCTTAAAGTCCTCTTCATCTCGAGAAGTAAATGTTGAGAAAGAAGATGCACTCCATTCAGACTTCCCTGATATATCATCAAATGAAATAAAACTGACATCACCTACTTCACTGCCTTTTTTCTGAGAGATCTCTTTCTGAAACAGCATTGGAACATGAGGCTGAAGTTGGCCTGGTTTGTCTGGGAAGTCTTTTGCAGCTCCACTTGAAGTGCCTTTTGGCCTCATTTGGACTTTGTCTCCTGACTTCACTTTATCCCCTGTAATTTCAAGTGTGTTTTCCACAGCCTTTTTCATGCTGTACCCAGCACTTAATGTATCCAGAATAGATGGATCCTTTGACACTTCACTTCTATTCTGTTGTATGGAGTTTGAGAGCTCACAGTTGTAGCTCAACATCTTACAAGCCCCTCTCACATGAGGTAGTGCATTAGTTCTCTCAGAGACGAGCTGTTTTTTAGAGGCACTGCTAGTCAATGGAATATAAACAGTCTCATCCAACTTGTTTTGTTCATCTATTAAAGTCCCAGAATCACTAGCTGTTTCTGCATCTTGCTTCAGTAAGGTTGGTAATACTTTGGACGCTGATGCTCGTTCTTCTGAGAATATACGATTTATTTCAGCTCCCTCACCAGCAAACTTTTCATAGGCTTGATTTAACATTTGTAACTCTCCATCTCTATTTGAGAACTGAAGCTCTGCATCTATCAAAACATGATCCATTTCCAATTTTTTAAGGTAAGTCATTACTGAAGTATTCCCAGGACACGGATCAGGCTGCATCTGTTTCTCGTGGTCATCCAAGAGAGACTTCGAGAGACCTTTTTCAGATGTGGGTCTCATGTTGTCTGCTGTGAGGTCTGACAGAAGCTTGGCCATACTGCCCTGCAAGGTTCTGGTAAGAGAAAATAAATTCAGCAGATCAACTATAGTTTTGGTAACTATTTCAAAAACTGTATATAAATAAATCAAAACGTTACATTTATCTGACTGCAGCAAAGTTGCAATCCTCTTTCTATGCAGCATCATAAAATAGTAAGAGATGTGAACTGATCCAAATTTCCTCAGATTTATTCTTCAGCTCAGAGAAATGTGCCTCATGCATCCCACTGACATTACTCAAAGCTTTTCCAAGTTATTTCTCCCACTGCTTCTTAAGAAAAAGTATAATAAAAGAATCAATTATTCTTGCTTTCTGTATAAAAAAACACTAAATGCTTATATATATATATGTGTGTGTGTGTGCACATTATATAGCATATATATAAACATGTAATAAGACATCATTATACTACCATCTGGTGGTCAGTATTTAATAACCACAGAAAAGTGTGATGTATCTGAACGTTTATCAGAGAAGCTGAAATGATGAATAAAAATCAGCATCAACGCCTGTCCAAGACAGAAAACAGTTCAGCCTCCTCTACATGGTATCTTCAAGACAATTTTATGTACATACACACTACTTTGTGTGCAGAAAGCTCTGTGAACCTCCAAGCTTGCTACCAGATTTATAGAACACAGTGATGAAAGAAAACGCACAGCAACAGCTCTAAAAAAAAGAGTCTGAGTAACAGCCGCCTTCTTTCAGTGATAGAAATTCTCCCACCTTCACTCATTATTAAGATCTGGACATAACCTAACCCGAGGGCATGCACAATTAAGTGATCGCTCCTTCTCACAGAAAGAGTTTGCTTTGAAGACAGATCTTTCTGCAAGTTCTTCTAATTAGAGACTGCTCTCTGAACCAGAGTAAAGGAGAAGAACCACCTCTCCTTCATTCATGTCAGAAGTTAGTTTCCCAATTCTGAAGCTGCCTGGGAAATATCAGCTGGCATTCAGATCCATGCATTTCCCATGCAGCTCCTTACAGGTAGTCTGCTACAGGTGTTAAGACTTCACCCACGTTACTTCAGGCAGCATTTTACTTCAAAATGGGACTAATGTCATGAAGCATGGCAGACCTGTTTCAATGGAATTATAGCACTACAATAGCAAAAGCATGTACAAAGAGAGGTTTCAGCCTACATGACCTCCTACCATGAAGATACTGGTTTAGGACTAAAGATAACAATAATCTGAAGCATGGAAAATTAAAAAGCGATGCCAAGAAGCAAAAATAACACTTCACCATCAGTACCTGGTTAGCTCACGCAGTCGGTTGACTTCTGCATCACGCTGACGTAACGTTATGCCCAAAATCTTATTTTCCTTCTCAGATGCTTCCAGCTTAAATTGAAGGCTCTTCACATTTGCTAATGCCTCCTCCACTTCTAAAATGCCAAGAAGGAATTAGCTAACTACTGAAGTTTAAAAATGCTAAGAATAAACAAATCTAAAACACGTACCAATCTTGACCTTAGTGGAACGAATATCATATTGCTGTTTGTTTTCAAGCAATTCCTTTTCTTTCTCTTGAATATCTCTTGCAAGACGCTTATTTTCTTCCTTCTGACTTTCTATTATCTTCAGTAGCTCTTCATTTTTAGCCTGCAGTGACTCAAGGCCTTTCAGAGATTCTTTCAGCTGAGTCTGGAGCATCATATTCAAGGACTGCAAAGAAGCCACTAACAGAAGTAAACATACAACTTTAAGTGAGTTGTGTGCTACAGTTTGGATTTCTACACTGAATTAAGTTTCTTAAGGAATCTCAGTAACCTGTCTACAGCTCACTGATAAAATGAGGAGTCTTTTGAGGAAGAGAGATAAAACATACAAACTTCCTTCTTAGTTATCTGTCATCCTCATTGTAGGATGCACACAAAGGAAAATAATCTGTTCTGGAGCTGAAACCCCAAGTTTCAGCATCCATGGAGCACAAGTAAGTAAAACAAGCCATGCAAACACAGTCACACGATTAGATCCTCATCACTTAGCTCAGTTGCCACTAAAGGCCAGAATATATACTGTTGTTATTAATCACATCTGTATACATCTGTATTCATTTAAACAAAGTCTTAACAAAAATGCCCCAACAACCACCATTCTCTACTAGTACTTTACATTCATAGTTGCAGCTCTGTCCAGATGTCTTCTCATTCCTCTCTTGGTCCCTGAGTTGCTGGTTTAAGATTCTTAGTCTCCTAAATGTGAATTGTGAAAAAGAGCATATTCAGAGATTTCAGAATAAATTCAAAACCAATGCACTTTAAATTAGTAAGAATATAATATCACAGAATGCTTTACAAACTGATTCTACTAAAACGTCAGCGTGAATTGATATTTTCTTTCAGCACCTATGCCTTACTTAACATACATAGCCTTACCAGCACATTTGGTAGTATATTAATACTGCACAGACAAAATAGAAAGGTCCACAACGCTTACACCACAACAATGCTAGAACATGCAATTTAGAACAGACCAAGGAACTTTCAGGCATTTTTTGCAGTAAATACAGTTACTAACCTACGTAGCTGGGCGTTCTCACTTCTGAGAGGCTGTAAAGCTAGAGCTATCTCAGTCTGTATGTTTGCGCTTCCCACTACAGCTGGGAGCAATGATATGCAGTCTTCTATTTCATTCATCAACCTTAACATTTCCGAATCATCTGCAAGAGATGGGGGAAAAAGAAACACCTGTAATAGAACAGTCAAAGTGATGCCATAATACCTCATTTTCTTCTAAAGCAAACTTAAGAAAAAAAAAATTCAAAACTGACCAACTATCTTTATTTACAACTTTAAAGCTTGACTATGAAAGCTACACTTCAGGTTCTTGGTACATCACAACCCAACACCTCTCAGACCAACCCTGTCCTGGTAGGATTGCTGTTGCATAATCTGCCCACAGTGCTCTTTGGCAGGAGAAAACACTGTATACAAAATGAGAACTGTCTCTATCCCTGCTGTTATAATGTTACAATAACCCCAAACGTAACCTCATACTTCACCACAGTGAAGCACAAAGCGCTTGAAGCTATGGAGGACCACTCCAAGATAACACATTCCAGAAACTGAAGTGCATGCTCACTTAGTGCAACTCTCCCGTTGTTTTATATAATCACTATAGTGCACAATGAAAATGTTTTTACCTTGGTCTGTTATCAGTGCTCGGAGCTCTCCCAAAAGATATTTTACCATCTTTACTTTATGGGCTGTTTTATCTGCACTTCCTTGCCGAGGTTTTAGACCTTTCTTTACACAGCTTTGCTGGCTGTTTGCATCTCTTGCTGAGGCCACGTCGAGTGCGTTCAATTCACCTTCGCTGACCACGTCCTCACTGTGTTCTTCAGAAGCATCCTCGTCATTACTTGAGACGTTACACGCAGCCAGACAGTGACAGAGCTTCTGCTCAGTCCTGCCATTTGCCGTTTCACACGTTTGTAACAGGGCCAGGTGAGCTTTTATGCACCTTATCAAGTCTGCTTCCTTACTCTGCTGCTCGCGGCTTGGGGTCATCTCTCTGCCAGAAGACAACGGGGTGAATGTAGGCACTGCAGAGTTACTCGATGCACCTGATGCTACATAAGACATCACACCAGGAAGAGAACTGGCAGACTGTATTTGTGCAGGAGTGGGAGCAGCAGAAACCATGGGGGAAACCACAGTTTCTCCCATCTGTGGCACACATTGATTGCCACTGTCTATGGGAACACCCTGCATAAAGAAGATTCATATTAAACAGAAAATTAACGTGATTTACATCTGATCTTAAACGTTACCGATAACATTAAAGCAGTTTGATCTCTGTTGTGTAAGAAAAAACCCTCAGCAGCAGTTGCCTTTTTTCCCTTTCTAATTCTATTCATCCCTTGAAACCAAACCAGAACAGGGAAAAAAATAAAAAGAACAGTTATGTCTCAGTATTTTAAACTGATGTATTTCTAAAAAGTCAAGGATAACACTGCTTACACATGGACTGCCTACAGGTGGAAGATAACTCTACAGCCTTCCAGTTGCAAAGTGCAAGCCCATTACCACATTTCCCAAGGTGGATGCTGGTACTCTCCATTAGTTTTATTTTATGCCCTGAAATACACACAGATTTTAAAGTGTGGCTTTAAGATACTACTCAGTATCTGGATCATTAGTAGGGAAAAAGCTACATATGAGATAAATTTCTTTAATGAGGAGTTGGTGAGAGATTCTTATGTGCGGTACTGATAATATAATTCTGAACAGTAATGAGTAATTCCCTACACCCTCCACGCTTCCTGTCCATTACAGAATTCCCCATACAGAAACAGCCATTTGAAACACCTCCCATTTTACTCTTTGGTGTCCATGTATATATCATTGTGAACTGCAGTATTTTTCATCATCTTTCATCAGTACAGGTTGAAATATGCTGAGATTTTTCATAATGAAAGAATTACGTAAACTCAATAAAATCCCTACAAATCAGTGTGTAAATAAATAAACAGTGCTATTTTAAAATGCTTATTGATAATCTAAATCAAACTTTTACTTACGGCCTGAGTAGATAAGGGACGAGCTGCATGCTGCAGGGACAGGTCTGCTGTGGAGACAGATAATAGGTAATTAAAAGCTGTAACATTCTGATATCCTAAAATAAAACAATGTTGTCACAGATTAGGGCAACCTGGGGCAAAACATGGAGTACAACAGCAAGCCCTATGTTGATAGTCCCACTAACCATGATCTGAGGTAGGAAACGAAGTCACAGTAGGAATTTCATTATTGCTCTGTGATTTCTGGCCAGTTATCAGAGCCATCTGGGTTTGCACATGCTCACACAGCTTCTCACGTATCACAGGAGACTGCTGACTGCAAGGCACGTGAGTTGGTCTAACCAGCTGGTGCTGTGCTGCACTGGGAAGCTCTTTCTCAGTAGATGGTGTGATAGATGAAAGAAGTTTCTTAGCTGATGTTGGGACTAAAGAAAATGAAAGAGAACTTCAGCTGAGTGTTTTGTTCCATCTCCTGGATCTACACAATAAAGAAGCATGGAGCCTCTCAATACTGTCTGAGAAAATAAGAAAGCCTGAGGAAATCTGCTTACCAATTTCTTTTCGGATGTGGGGAGCAGTAATGCCTTGTTTCGATCCTTTCTTCTTCAAAGTGTTTGCTTTGGTTAGCAAAGGTTTGGAAGTAATTTTAACAGATGTTGTCTTCCCAGGTTGTTTATGGATAGCCTCCTTTCCTACTGCTAGTCCAAACAAAAGCTGGTCAACAAAACAAATCACAACAGCCCAACAAAAACTAAAAATGTAACTTAAATTCTCAATGGTTACAACCTGTAGCTTCATTTTCTAGGATATTCTTCAGTAAGGCTGCACAGCGGTCCAGTCCATTATGAATAGTAGTAACCTGCACACAGAATACCTCAGTCAGAAAATGACCATCGCTGCTTTCTTTCAGTAAAGCAGCCTTTCAGAGGGGGCTGCTCCCCACCCTGTTACCTTAAAAATAACGATACAAAATTGATCACAGGTAAAAACATTGAGTTTCCAATGTATCGCTTTGCAATCACATGAAAATTTGCAAACAGAATTTTTGCAGAAAGCTTCAATTCCATTGTGTACCCATTTGTTTCATTTCATTTTTTGGTCATTGCACGTGCGTTTGTTTTAATTATTTCCACTTACAGATGAACTATTATCTATGGTTGAGTTGAGGGACATGGTTTAAGGAGAACTACTGGTGATGGGTGGATGGTTGGACTGGGTGATCCCATGGGTCTTTTCCAACCTTGGTGATTCTATGGTTCTAAGATTCTATGGCACATGGAAATAATCGATTCAGCACTACACATGTAATGCTGCAGCAGCACTATTTGCATACAACTTACTTTTTATGTCACAAAGCATAACTAATGTGGGTAAGCTTCTGGCAGTACAAACAGCAGAGGTGTATTCACACAATATGCCTTAATAAGCTGTTAGAGCCAAACTTGCTACCAAGACAACTTGCAAGTATCCGCAATGCTCTGTATAAATGCTCTCAATGGCTTTGAAGGAGCTACTCTTAGTCCACATCCAGCAGTATCTAATTTAGCATGTTTTTTCTTCACTTGTTGCAGGGTAAATTGAGGTTGGATATAAGGAAAAAGCCTTTTACAGTGAGAGTGGCGAGGCCCTGGAATGGGTTACCTCGTGCTGTGGTTGATACCCCACCCCTGGAGACTTCCAAGGTGAGGCTGGATCAGGCCCTGATGTAGCTGTGGCGTCTCTGTTCATTGCAGGGCAGTTGGACTAGATGGCCTTCAGAGGTCCCTTCCAACTCTAAGGATTCTATGATTCTATTCCAGCTTCCATTCTCTCTAGATAACAGACGTGACTGTAATAAGAAGCCGGGGAAATTACCTGATCCTCAGAATCAGTGGAATAGAGCCAGTATCCAGCCTCCACATCAGAACGGCATCCTCTCCTTAAGCCAGGCCTGAAAGAAGCCACATTCCCTGTTCACAGCCCTTCCTTCACAAGCAAAGTTTAAAGAATAATTCAACAGTTACTTTCAGTAACAGCAAGCGACAAGAAAAAGAAACATTTTATCAACAGATAGCCTTTTCTTTCAGCAACTCCTCATGCTGCAACCCAGCGAGGTAGGCCCTGTATGCCCGCAGGAGTACTTTCCGTTCAGCCCCTGCCTGTCTGCTCACAGTGCCGCCCTCAGCCGCCCCGCCGCACACACAGAGCCGCCGGAGGGCGCCCGGCACAGCAGCGCGGTGCTCCCAGGCGCTCACTGCGCGCTCAGCCTCAGGCAGCGGCCGCGATTCGAGCCTTACTGTTTCCTTCCGTTGGTTTGCTTCGCTGCTCCCGTCAGCCTTCCAGAAGACAGCGCCTGTTGGTGACAGAAACACACGCTCGCTTTCGCGATAGGCATTGTTTTCACTCAGTGCTTTCGGGTTACAGCCCTGCACAGGGGGCAAAGGAAGGCTCCTCACCGAGGCGCAGCCCGCAGGACCACGGCCTAACTCCGCTCCCAGCGAGCCCACGCCTTCCTAGCCGAGCCTGGAGGCTCACACAGCGCCTGCGGAGAGGCTCGAGAGCCGCCCTCCGGCACGGACGGACCCCAGAGCCGCGCCGCGGACCGCCCTGCCCGCCGCCCCGCACGCACCTTGCAGGGCCGCGCCGCGCCCGCCCGGCCCATGGCCATGGATGCCGCCGCGGGGGAGGAGCCGCCGCCACGCGCCAATCCGCCACCCGGCGGGTGACGGCCGTTGGGAGGGGGCGGGGCTAACGTTAAGCCCGCCCCCCTCTTGGCGCTTTTCGCTGCGCGCCGGCGGCAGGGGGAGCGGGAAGGAGGGGATGGGTGGAGGACGGGAGCTGATGAGCCAATCGGAGGAGAGATCGGGACATGCGCGTGGCGGCGTTGCACGCTGCCTCCGCCTCGGGGTTCCGCCCTGCTCGGCACGCGGGTGGTGCGGCACGTGCTACAGCTCGTGGGGAGGGAGCGCGCGGTGCGCTCACGGCGCGTTGTCTGCTCCTGTGGGGAGCTCGGGGGACAGAGGCTCCGCACCCACAAAACACGCGGAGAAAGGGGCTCGCGGGTGTGTAGCCTGCCCTGAGGGAGCAGCTTTACGAAGGGAGGGTCGTAAAGCTGCCCGCAGCCCGCGTCCTATGAGCCTTCAGGGCACCGAGGTAAGCGGGCTGGTAGGGAGTCAAAGGAGCTGCCTGCAGGCCAGAAACATCGGTGCTTTGCTCTTAGCTGGTGCAAAACCTCCTTAGAAGGAAAGAAAGATTAGAAGAGCTCCAAAAGACTTGTAACAGCTACCAAAACAGCGCTAGAAACGTTGGTGATTTTCCTGAGGTGGTTTCTGACTGAGGTGGTTTCTGACTGAGGTGGTTTCTGACTGAGGTGGTTTCTGACTGAGGTGGTTTCTGACTGAGGTGCAATGAAGGGCGTTACAAACAGCCGCGGGAGAACAACGGCAGCCAATGCGCTGCTAAGACAGAGCATTTGCTCGGTGCTACAAGAAGTGCCTCGATCACAACGAAAGCGCCGCGAGAGAAAGCAGGAGCCTAGAAGAGAACTGTATGGCTTGATGTAAACGTGATGAGAAGTTTAAGCAGGGCGTTATTGAGACCGCAAGTGTGGTGCGGTTTCAAAGCCGGTTTTAGAACAGCCGGCCAAGCAGGTCTTCCATCAGTGTTAATCAGCTATGCTTTCGTTTCATCGTACTGCTTGGAAGCTGCCGTACAAAGGAGCCGCAGCCTGTGTGTTTGGCAGGAGCGCTCGTCGCGCTGTGGTGGCTGCGAGCAGCAGCCCGGGTGCACGGCTCGTGCCGGCCGCCAGAGGGCGCCACGCGAGCGGGGAATGGCGGCACTTCGCGGCCTGCCTCAAAACGCGCATTTACAGGCATTTCTGCTGACGGCTCGAGTGCTTTGTTAGCGACAGGACATGCATGAAACAGCCACCAGAGGACCTTCCTGAGATGCCAATTAACCACAGTGTGCACCCAACTAATCACAGCAGCTCAGCAACTCGGCTCTCTCCCATCGTTAATAGAAAAACCACAAACCCACTTACTTTTCTCTGTGGCGTGGCTGAGGGAATCCAGGTAAGAAAGCATTTTATGCCGGGAGGAATACCTAAGTTCTTTCCTGAGTCCATAGTGAAATATGCTGCCAGTCAAGCAAATACTGACACATTACTTTGATGCAGCTGGGTGAAATCTGCCATCTTCTTCCCATACAGAGTATCAGTTGCACCATGTCCCAAACACTACATGCCACTTGGTTTGCTTAGTCGGGAAAACACGAACAGAAAACTTATGGTACCATCTTTCTCTCATATCCTTGTTTTTCTTTGAATATGAGGTAGTGGTGAGAAGATGCTGACCTGTTTGCCGTAGTCCTTTAATGAACTACACAAAATCAGCGTGAATAAGAACTAGCAAGACAGAGCCAGGGTATTTCTCATCATGCAATGAGTGATGCTGGAAACAAAGGAACTCTTCTGGGTTTCTCCTCATAGCAGAGGCATAGCACTGCAGAAACTTCTTTAGCAAGTCATTAAGAAAGGCTACGCCTTCTGTCAGAGATTCTCTGCCTGCCTTCCCCAGTGTTTAATCTGTTGTGGACTGTCTGGAGAGGGAAAAGAGGAGTAGTCTGCTACACATATATTGGCTCCTTTGGTCCGTGAATGAGTACAGTGAATTCCCTTCTGGTTAAAAAGCATTTCCTTCTGACGAGAAACAATGCCTGGGTTACTCAATGGCACTGTCAAAGCTCCTGATTACAAACTCTCCTATCTCAGCGGTTATGTTAACTCAAAAATCACAGTACAACATCTTCATCCAAGTCAATGTAAAAGCATGAACAAATGTACCGCTCCGATTTGATTGCACACCAGGGCTAAAAACTCCACCCAGTTCATTTCTTCAGTGAAACACATCCAATTTTAATTATACTTGCAAATAAGTCTTCTGGGAAATAAACATCTTATGTAATCCCAAATTAGGCCCAAATACATGAACTGGGCTTGACCTTGGTGCTTTGTTTTGTTTTCAAGTGCGCTGTGCTGATAAGGAGCTGGAATAGAGGAAGCACTGGTGATCTCAGAGGCTGACCAGATGCCTGAAGCACACAGGTGAGTACAGTTAAAGATTGTAGCTAAAGAGTTTCATGAGGAAAATGTGGAAAGATGGAAGCAAATAGTGATTGTAAAAGTTATAAAAAGCATAGGTAAAATTAACAGTGTGTGTGCAGGAAAAGATGCCTTCTGTAACATCTGGAGGGACGTTAGGTTCACAGATGTGGCCTAAGTGTAATTCTAAACCTGTTAGTAGGCATTTATTCATGCTTCGTATTTCTTTGGCTACAGTGGTATGGACTTTGGTGAGCAATCGATCAGAGTGTGAAATCTATCGTTCTTCAGGGCCAAAGGAAGCACAGCTGAAGAAATAATCTACTTTCAACTATATAGAAACAGTAATTCAATAGTACTCATCATACCCACTATGTTTATATTAACTGCACAGAGTATGGATGTAGAGGTGAAGGAAGATTATCTGAACTGAAAAGGTAGTCATTGGAAAAATAATGATGGAATAATAAATATAATTGAAAGCCTATGGACGTAAATTGATAATCCCTCATATATGCGACCCAGAAGTAGGGAAAATATTTCCTCCTCTTTGATGCTGGACCTTTACGATTTTGGTGTGATATTTTCCATTCTGGTCAAGGCACCTCATCTTGGTGTCTGGTTCATTGGAGGAATATCACCATAGGTCACAAGAGATGTAAAATAATTACGACCTATGGCATCAACCTTAGGAAGTCAAAATAAAGAAGGCAAGCTGAGGTCTCTCCTTCCGCTCTGAGGCTGGATCTGTGGTGCCTTTGCCCTTCCTGATAGAAGTTAGAATAACCATCTCTGAAGAAGTCCATCACTTCCATAGGACATTCTAACTGCTACAGCCTGGTAGCCTGAACTGCCCTGACCTTCCCAGGGGCCAAGACAACCCTTCTAAGCTTAACCTGAAACCCTTCCCAGCAATGCCATAGCACGTTGGTCTCCAGCTGTACCCAGACCTTGCCCTGCTTGGCTGTTGTCTCTCATGAACCCAGTCTGCTGCGGGACTTCTTGGCTCAACCTTGGACCTTCCTGCTGTGTCATGTTTCATAACATTTCAGTAACTCTCATCTAGAGTCTTCAAAGTCAATCTTTCTTGAAATATGATGCCCAAAACACATCAGCAGAGACCTCACCAGCCCTAAAAACAGCAGAAGGGTTATATCAGTTGGCTATAAAGGATATCCCTGTTTATACTTTCCAGTACAGTATTTTTCTCTTTTGCAACAGCACAGTGTTTTTAACTGTTGTTGAACTCGTGTTTCACCATAGTCCTCAAAACTCTTCCGCAACATTACGAACTATTCGGTTATTCCTTAGGTTATATAGATTGCTGTTGATCCCTGACTCACTGTAAAACCCTGAGCTTTCCCTGTCTGAATAGAGGTCATTTCTCCACAGGATTGGCTAAACGTGTTAAAATACATTAAGAGGGTTTTTAATCTAGGTTTTTCTCCTGGGTCTTCGGGTTAGAATCTATACCCTTTGATCTGCCCACATATAGCTGATTCTATCCACTTCTTGTGTGAAGTACTGTTACAATCAGAAGGATTAATGCAGTGGAAGGGCAATACAAGAGCGTAACAGCAGAGGGACCAGCACAAACAGGATGATTATTCTAAAAGAAAAGGTGCCCACATCCTCCAAAGACCCAGACTCATAGGGAGGACTCCACAAGGAAGAAATCTCCAACCAAAGACCCTTCCCCAGTGGGGGTCAGCCCTTAAACGAGGTCTGAGAGGTGCAGCCAGGCTCTACTCCTTCCAGTCACACACATAAATTGCCTTCACCTGTGCTCCCAGGGCGACCGGGTCCTTTCCCCAGGTGCTCAATCAGTGGTTCAGGTCGTGACTCAACAGTTACAAGTACTTTCCCTTTCTCCTGTCCATCAGCAAAATAATAACACAGACATTTCAATTTTCATTTTGAGTTAGTGTTAGCACCTTATTATGATAGCTAAGTCTTGTCAGAAGACTTTGTAAGAAACATTAAGTATACTGCACATGGTATACTGCTTGGATATTCCAGTTTAGAGTTGTTGCTGCAGTGGACTGGCTTTAGAAAATGTCACGGTACTTTATTTTTTCCCTTCTCTTAGTTTCTAGAGCTATTACTTATCCACAGCTTTATTTCCACCTTGTTCTCAGACCAGTGGAGATGACCTTCAAGGGTCTCTTCATACTCAAACAGTTGTAGGATTCTGCGATTCTTTAACACAACAGATAGAAACTAAACTAGAGAGCTAACAAAGGAGCGATGTAAGTAATAATGTACTAATATGACAAAGGGAAATATTGTGCATTTTTGTAAGTATTATGAGAGAAAAGCTCAAAAGCTAATGTTGCTAAATTGCCATCCACCAAACCTTCCTGGTTATATGGCCTGCCTTGGAAATGCTAAGTCACAGCTTGAGGCAGTGATTGAGCACCTGGTGGGAAGGCAGGGCCAACCCAGGGGGAGCTCAAGTGCATGCAATGTACTGAGTGACTGGAAGGGGTGGAGCCAGGATGCACCCCTTCCCAGACCTCATTTAATGGTTGGCAGTGGAGACAAGGGTATTTTGTGGGATATCTCATTGCCCCTGAGGTTTTCTGAAGGTAAGCAGTTTCTTTTTTTTTTTTTTTTTTTCTGGGGCTGTTGTGTTTAAGTAAGTCCTTACATGCTGCAACCTGGGACCTTGCTATTCTGTTATCACTGTACTTTCCATCATGTTGCATGAACTTAGCTAGCTGAAGTCTGTGCAGAGCTAATTGCAGGCTTGCTGAGGATCCTGACTGAATTCTCATGTTCTGATAAGTGTTCATGTATCTCAGTGTTTCAAGTTGTGATTAGGTTTTATGTATTCCACTGAGATTTGTTACTAACCAATTAGTGCTAATAATATTACTTTCCCTTTCCTATTGATGTCAGAGTAGGCTTTTGTGCTTGAATGTGCTGGGAAGAGAATGGGCATCTTAATTACTAAGGGCTGGATCATGCTGCCTTGGAGGAAAACCTGTGGGAGGAACAAAATAGTGAGGTTCTGCCAAGCTGTTCCTTTCAGAGGTTCCTTGGAGTTCCCTATGGGAAAGGAGGAGTGTTACACCAACAGGGTATAACATTTGTAAACCATGGGCAGGGGGACTTTGTTCTCAACTTGGTGATGATGTTGCTTCAATTGCATGTTGGTGGTGATGACACAGGACCTTGGTATCAATTACAGCCAGAAGATTAGGTTTATCTTCTTTGCAGACTCCACATGATACCTGGGAAATGAACAGCTATTGCTGCGCTTCCACACATTCCTTTAGGATTCTCAGAAACCCTTTAACTGTCTTCTGAAAATATTCACCTTGGCTGCTTATACAAATCCACTTACATCTAAATACATATAATTGTTTTCCAGCTTAACGTTGTCCATGCTCATCTTAACAGGCAGGTAACTTCAAATTTTAAATGAACTGTAATAAGATGGAATATAATGACAAAAACATCATTATTCATTCTGTTTTCCCTTCAAGGTGTTCTGCGATACGGCATTATACCACGGTGAAAGAGAAAAAAGAAAACAACAATCTGTGAGTATTGGACAAACTATCATGGGTGCTTAATAGCATTTATTCAACTGCTGAAAGGATGCAAATGCAATTGAATATGGGCACAGTAATTTTGTTTCTTTTCTGTGGATTATTAAGAGCAGTAACAAAGCTCAGCTGCTTATGGAGAACAAATTAATCTGAGGAAGTGCAAACAGAGGTGCACACTCCTTGAGAATATTCAATTAAAAAGTTTTACTGAGGGTTGATCAAATCGTATGATTTTATTATTAACCTTTTTATTTTATTCATTATGAGAATTTATTGTTATGTAGAGTAGTTTGTGAACCTTATTGAATAAGAATGAATTAAATTAACCTATATAGGAACATGAGATCTTGATTTAACATAGCACAGTAGTGTTGATATGAACAAAAGCTTAACAGCAGTGAGGTGTGCAAAGGAACCGTCTCTTAGGGAGTGTGCTGTTGTGTGGTAGCTACTGCTAATGGAAGTAAGCAGGCAGCAAGTTGCTGTGGACATGAAAGCATGCTGTTGACATTAGGAAGGCTCTGCTTAGTGCTCCTTCCTCCTTCAGTCTGCTCCTACTTGTCTTCCCATCTTTAATCCATATGCTGGTAAGGTCAGGTGGTCACTCCTTCATGCGGCACTGGAAATATTGGACAGAAATAAAACAAAGCACAGTGCCTGGGCAGTAGAGGCATGCTGGTTTTGCATCTTGTCTTACCTCCAAGAAAGAGCAAATAATTTGCAAGAGACATAATTTGCAGAACACAACAAAGAGGAGCTTGATGTTCCTAGGCCACCATTTCCCTTAAGTAGAGAGGGAAGGATGTGGATGTTTATTACTTCCCTATTTGTAGCCATAATTAAGGGAAACTGTAGCTTTGTGTTTGTATCCATGCATATATATTATCTGCTCTCAGACCTTAGCAGGATGAAATGTGTATGTAGGTGGAGGGTTTTGAATGCTGAATACATTTAAGACTCAGATGTTACTAGCTTTATCCCAGGGACATATCTTTCAACAAGCCTGAGAGGTCTAAATCAATTATTTAGTGTAAATTCCTTGCTTGATCTTGATTTTTGCTACCTAATCTGACAGTGCAAATGCAGGAAAATTCATTAAGCTGTCTCCTTCAGGCCTCAAATGTTTTATTTCCTAGTTGTCTGATGTATCATCAAGTATAGTTTTTTCTTATGTCATCTTAACACCATGGGGGACTACAAAGCAACAGCAAGGTGAAGGCACAGCAACGTGTACCATGCTGGTGTGCAAACACATCTCCTTCCTGAACCTGGATCTGCAAGCAGGATGGACTTCTGATGGACAGAAGTTTAGTGGATGAGCTGTAGATAAAATATGATATTCTGCATCTTCATGCCAGTTTTGTTCACCCACCCTGCACCCACAGCTGCTCGCTGCCTTTCAGTTTCTCCCATCTCCTGCCCTTTGTGGAACTTTGCTCTCCTGTCTGTATTTCTCCCTCACAGGGTTTCTCCCACGATTTCTCCAGGTTAAGTGCAAACATGAAGAATTACTTTGGTGTGGCAGTTCAGTCGTGTATCTTAAGAGTGATTGTAATGTACATCCAAGCTGCTGTTGACACTGGGTTTTACAACAATCAGATTCATGATTAGTAATTTAATAACAAAAAATAGCCAGCAGAACTTCCACCCCATCAGAAAATAGGCTGTTTTAAATGTTTCTGAGCACATAATCTTCCTGAGACCAGCATCTTGACTTCAGACACTTAGTGTGAGTGAGAAAGTGCATGAAGGTGGGGCTCAGAGCATGGCTGAGACAGGAATGTGGAGCATCCAAAACAACTGGGATTTTCTGGGGTTCCTTCCCAGGGCTTCTCAGCAGGATTAGAGGTGCTGCTGCAGCAACCTTAGAGAGGCTTGTTGTTTGATGGATAGCAAAAGCACTTCTCATGTATGTCTAAGCCTTTGTGTAAGCTTTGTGCTATCCAAGAGTGCAATCAGTGCCCTGAGAAAGGGGTTTGTGACAAGAGTTTGTGTGCTGCCTCGTGCAGAGACTTCGCTGCACTGAGCGTCTTGAGACCATCTGCAAAGTACAGATGCTAAGCCAGTGATCTCGCACAGGCAGCTGTCTTCATGCAATTCCGGGGAGGAGGTTAAACAGGGGTAAGATTGATGCAGGGAAGATGGGAACACAACTATAGTTTCTTTGCTAAAATCTTTGGAGATTTTCTTCTCTCCTTGCTGTGGCTTTGGTAAAGTCAGTTTGTCTGTTCTAATCATGATTTCTTGTGTTTTAACTGGGAAAAACTGGAACTTAGTGGCTGGGGGCATCTTTAAGCACAACAGGAGAGTCTTGTAAGTCTTTTGTCACCAGTAGATTGAGGGGAGCACAAGCTGTGAGAATGTAGTCTGCTGTAGGAAAAGCTTTTGGCTGCTTTTTTCTATCCCACTCAGATTTGAAAATAAATGTGAGCGAGGTAAATTCCTCTTCTTCCCTTTGGTTCCTCTGTGGGATTGGACCAAGTGGTATGGGCAGTCTGCACTGCTAAACCAGTGAGCTGAACACATCTCTTCCATACGTGGGCTGTGTAACAAAGGTTATTGGCAAGCACTGGATTCCTTAATTCTTCTTTTGTGCAGCTTTATCAGTCTTATCAGCCTCCAGCCTACCTACTGAAAACTGCCAGCTGGATAACCTTCTGTTTTGGTCTGTTTTCAGATTTGTTTGTTTATTTTTGGTACTGCACAGTTATGGAGGGCAGTATGTAATGTAAGGTGGAAATGCTGTGTGATTGTTTATATCCATGTACATACCTATCTATGACTACATAGACATCTATATCTTTATCTGCATCTACATCTTTACACAGTTTTAGCTAATAACACTGCAAAATATCTGAAGTATTTTGCTTTGGCTTTTAATTCCTTTCAATTCCTTCAATCCTTTATCATGTAACTCGAGATCTGATATTGCTATGTGAGTAAACTGTGAAGTGGAAAGCCCAATTTAAATAGAATCCATACCTAGAATCAGAAAGTAAGATTAAAGATGATACGTTTGTAGGCATTATCAGGCTCTAGGAAAAGATGTACATTTCTCAGCTGAGGAGAAGAGAAACTGGGAACCCAGAGCACAAAGATGGAGATGAAAGCAGCTGAGAAAGTAGGAGGTGAATAAAGGAAAAGGAGGTGGGGAAAGTATGAGAGGGTCAGATGGCTTACTAGGAAGGCAGAAAAGGGATCAAAGGGTAGGAAGCCAAGTACTAGAAGTAAGAATGTAATTTTTAGCATCTGGGGAGAGTACTGGCATGAAGGAGCTTTAGTGGTGCACAGTTGGAAACTAAAGGGAACTAAATAATAATAAAAAAATAAGACAGTAAAACAGAACTTGTGGAGGAAACAGCAGAGAAGAGCATAGAAAAGTGGTTGCTAAATGGAGGATCATGCTATCATTTGTATCAAGGTGGTGACAGTGAAAGCATGAAAACAGTAATAGCTTTGGCTTCAGCTGCTCTGTGAGAGGTGCTGCAAGTGCTCTCACAGTGGTGCAAAGAGAATATACTTTTTTCAATATTGTGTTCAACTGAGGCTCTTCAGAAAGCTGGTTGAAGCAATTAGCACAGCTGTTTGGTTTAACGTTCTTTGCTGCTCTGCTGGACCTCTTATTGGCTAAAATGCAGTGCTTAGGCACGTTTCTTTCAAACCACTAAGTCACAAATGAAGAAATACACGAGCGACCTCTGGTAAAAGTGATCCTGCTTTTAGGGGCTCAGCTTGGTAACAGAGGCCAGCTCATGATCTTAAGGTGACTGGGCCGGAATTGGAGGCAGTCAGATTTTTTTTTTGTTTGTCTGGATTTTTTGACTAGTTTTTCTTTGTGTCAGTTTTTGTTGTAGTCTTACTCTGTAGTTAGTGAAGGGATTTGGGCTCTTCACATGGGATCATACAGCGGAGTGTGTGTGATTTCCTGATTTTCTTGGGCATTTATGCTGAACGTGATAAGCAAAATGAGTTTCCACACAAGTTTTCTTACACTCTTTTTCTGCTTTAGTAATAACTTCTGCAGGAATTTCTGCATTCTTTACTATGTGTCATTTCTCTGTGATTTTTTTTCCCCGTTTTGTCTCAACAAATGTCAAGGTTTCCATTACCTGTTCTACGTTTGGCCCAAGCCAAGAACATGGCAGAACAAACTGTGCTGCTTCTCCCTCTAATTTCTGTGATGAAAGTAAGAAATCCAGAAAAATGGTGCATAGACACAGTGGTTTCTCTGCATGAAAAAAGAGGTTACCAAGAAAGAAAATGTTTCTTTTAAATCTCTGTTCACTAAATCAAGATTACTGTTGAGACCTTGCATGCTTTCAATAGACTGAACAACAGCATTAATAATTGCAGTTTTAGTGCCATTAATGTGAGTGGCAGCAGACCTCCAGTTAACCCCTCTTCCTCCCACCCAGTGTTTTGTCCCCTAACAGGGGAAATATTAGTGGAGAGTTACTGAAATCGGCCTCAGTCCCCAGATAATAAAATTGGATGGAGTAAACTATCTGGCACGTGGTCTGCAGGAAGGCCTCGAGAGGTAGCATGAAAAAACTCAGTGTTAATGTTACATTTTCAAAGCGGATCCTTCAGCATTTCCACTTTCTTCTAATGGCATGACTTAGTTTTGAACATAGCCCCGTGCGATGGAATGTCAGCAGTGTGTGCTTAGAGATACTTAAAAGGAAACTGACTAAGGTACAGAACACTGGAGAACTGTGCATCCTGCAAGGGAGATGGAAATAATAGCCTTATTGCTTTTACTGTTAAAAATCCTCATGCTATTCCGGTGGTAAAGGTGGGCAGTGAAGTGGGGGGGACTTTTATGTGCAGGAGGTGATATATCCTACCAGAGATTACTCTAGCAATTTTTAACCACTAAACATTTCAGCAGGGAACTTTTGCCTTGCAAAGAGCTTGTTAATTTTCTCCTTTTGACCCCTTTATGTGCTCAGCTCTGCTAACCATTTGTTTGACTCAAATGTAGGCGTCTACTGTATAGGTGCATGCAAGAACTTTGAAATAGATTAACCAGCATTAGGGAAAAAGTACATGGAAGCTTGTCACACGTTATGGTGGGTTACTGCATGCTGTAGGAAGTTCTTGTAAAATGTAGAGATGGGCATGTGCCAGCTGAGGTGAGCATAACAGAGCCAAGGCTCCTGGCTGCCTTCTGCCCAGGAGCAGTAGCTGGAGAGTGTTAGTGAGGGTTTCACTGGGAGATTTCAGGAGGGGGATGGTAGAAGTTACTCTGTGTAGTGAGTTCCTTGAGGCTTCAGAGAGTGCTGGAACTCCACCTTGGCACCCAGCGTTTCTTCTCTTATCTGGCTCTTCTGGCAGTCACATGAAAGTGCTCTATAGGCCCATTGCTTACAGGCAATCAGTGATCCCTTTGGTCCTGTCACCTTGTGATCAGGACTTAAGTCTGCAACCTTATTCACTGGCTCCATATAGTTTATGTGACAGCGAGTATGTAGGATGTTTGTCGTCAGCTCCCTGCTTTAGAGTACAACTGTCTTTGTAGTTATGCCTTTTTTTTTTTTACCTCTTTAGCCACCAATCTGAAACGGAGAACCATGTAAGCAAGGATGTTGGGTTTCTTCCATTTTCCTTCTGAAGTTTAGGTTTCCCTAGTTTCCTGTGTTTTGCTTAGTATAGTTCTTTCTTGCCCATTTTCCACACGGGAGTTCTGCAGATAAGGCAGGACTTTCTTGCTCTTCCCTGCTGGGGAAGGAAAGATGTTCTCAAAGAAATGTTCTGCAGTCATTCCATTTGCAAGGTGTTAATGCTTGCCCTCCTGTTAATTATCAATTTTGTTTAAATCTCATCTGCATTGGACAATGATTTGAGGAGTTGTACATTTGCCCTCAAGGAATATAGTTCAGTAGCTGCTCAGGCTTTGGAGAATGGGGCTTCATTGAAAACAGGGAGATATTGGCATGGAGGTAAACTGCAGGGGCCTGAAGGTATGAAGGTTTATGTGGTTGAAACCATGTCTGTTTGTTTTCCCAATTATACCTGTTGAACTAGAAGATACTCCTTGTCTTTACAGATCTTCCATGTGGTGGTGGAGTTGTTGGGGTGTTTTTTATTTGTTAGCTTGTTTTGTGATAGCAGTGTGAGTCAAGCTGTAGGGTCTTTGCCTTTTCTATTTGGTTCTGCTTATTATCTCTGTGTTACAGCCTGTTGCTAGTCCACCTTTAACCTGCTGTTGGTGGAATGTCCAGTGAGTTGGTAAAATACAGTGTGAGAGAGTGGTTTTAGTAAGAGCTCCATTTTTCTCTAGCTGCTCTGTTCCCTGTGACCAAATGTAGAGCAGGGGCTGGAACAGCTGCAAGGATTTCCTAAAGGTCTAATGCACAAGGAGCACTAAGGTAATGGAAAAGCACTTCAGTATTACCTCTTTCATTTTTTCCCTTCATTTAAATAAAGGATAACTAAAATTGAAAGATGCATGAAAAGGATTTTTTTCTTTCCTTCTTGTGTTTTAATGTTTTCCTTTTACTTGGATTAAATGGCTGTTGTTAATTCAGTTGGTGGTTAAACATCTGAAACTTCATGGCTAATTTAACACAATAAGCCTTGCTAAAGAAAACAAGCGCACCTGAGTCCTAAATCTCTCTGATAGTTTAGAAGTCACAGTTTTTTGAAGTATTTCCAAACTTTGCCAAGTCTTTCATGCACCAAAACCCCTATTTATTGTCTGTGGATGCTTTTCACTTCAGTGTGGTCTGAAACACACAGCTCTTCTTTTTATTTTGCTTTTTTACCTTCTTCAGTGATGTCATTCCTTCTTCATCTGAAATGGAAAACCCATGTGGAGGAAAAAATATAATTGTCCACGCTCATTAATCCCCTGATTCTAATTATACCCAGGGCAGGATAATTATAGCTTGAACTCCAAGCTGGCTGCACAGGTCTCATTGAATTTTAAAATATGTTTCTGACAAATGGTTTTAATTAGATTCAAATGCTGATGCTGTTGTTTACCCCTGGAAAAAGTTGCTTGGAGAGTGGTCAGTGGTGTACTTTAAATATGCAGCAATGGTGTTTCATATTTGCGTTCTGAAAAGCTTGGAAGGGATATTTAACTTGTGCACTCTTTTACTAGCTCTGAAGTCTTAGGCTAATGATTCACATTCATATATTTTAAACTAATGCAGATTTATGGGACTTCAAACACAATGAGCCATATGCTTGCTTGAGCAGCAGAGCGTGGTGTGAATAAGACGATTGAAACACACTTGCCAAAGTGCCTGATGTATGCTTTCTTGCACAAAGGAAAAAAGATCTTTATGTTAAAATACTGTCACAGTTTCAGATCCTTAAAGGCTGCAGAGCACAGCGATATAATCCTTAGCTCACTGAAACTGGTGAGGGTTTTTCTGTTGCTTTCAGCAGACGTTAAAGCAAGTTGAGCCTTATCCAAAAGGAAGAGCGTGTTAAAACAAATCAGCCAAATAACTTTATTCTGTGTAATTAAGATTAGTAGAAAATTTATCTCATTCCTTCCTGTAAAGAAATATTTTGGAGAAAGGATAAAAAGGCAATTAACTCTCATGTTACTCACTTAAAAAAAAAAAAAAACAAACAACCAAAAAACAAAAAACCAACAGCATTTGGGTGCTCCCACCTGAGCTGCTGCCAGCTGGGTCTGCAAGGCTCAGAAGGGACCAAAAGGGAGGGAAGTCTATTTTAAATCACCTCCCAGCAGGAACTTTGCAGTAAAAACTGAGCAACTGCATTCTTCCTCTTTATCACCATAACACTGCTGAAAAGATGGAAGAGAGATTTTTTTCCTTTCTTTTTTTTAAAGATTACAAATCTCTACTTGCAAATGAGTAAAGCCTCTGAGGAGAGCACTTTGGCACTTTGGTGCTGAAGCAACTTCTCTCTCATCTGCTCAATAACAATCTATTTTTAGGTGGTTTGGATAAAATTATGCTCAGCCTCTGTGTTGTCTTTGCCAGAGGATCAGAGTTTTTGAAGACTTTCCATGTAAGCACAGGAGCAAGGAGCATGTGTTCATTCCTGGGCTGAGAAATAAGGTGTTCTGGTACAGGGGACTGTGTGTTATTCAGTGAGCTGCTTTCCCATGCACATAGAGTTCAGCTCTGTGAATCCCCTCATGAATCACCTTCTTGTTTGCTTTCTGCTCTCCCTGATTAAGTCTGAGTTCCTCGGTGCTGATGTTTGCAATGGGAGGCTGTTCAGAATGCAAAATCCCTCTCACGGCATACCCATTGCTTCTTTTATTTTCCACCTCTTTGCCACTGGAAGCAAGAGTGTGATCAGCAGAAAGCTTTGCTCATGTGCTTGTTCTTTCAGATGGAGGCAGCTCTCCATCTAATGCTCACCTCTGACTACAGCTAGAATTAACACTTACAGGTAACTTGATTTAAAAGAAAAAAAGCATCTTATTTAATTTGACCTTTTCTCCACTTCCTTGCTGGGGGACGCAGTCATTTGGTTACATCATTCTGAAAACATGATTATTTTTTTGATTAATTGAATTATTTGTAATGACTTGGAGTGTATCGCTTGCAGTAAGAAAAAATGAACATTTACGGTAGAGGGAGCAATAGCACCGTGGCTGCTCTGTTTCTCTCAGTGGTGTTACAGCTTTATGTAGCAGATAGACAGAAAAGCAATTATCTGGATGGAATGATGCGGCCTCTTCTGCTGCAGTTTTCCTAATGATTCATGTCAATTATTTAAACAATACTTTTATAAGAAGCAGAAAGTTTTGCTTAAGGATCTGTCTTAGAATACAGCTGGACAAGCTGAGCAGTAATGCAATTTACACCTGAAAGAGATTTCCTCTTTTAAGTGATACCTTAAAAATTATGCTGTTATTAAGAACTTTACTACATAATTAGCCTATTTTGGTGTTCTCTTTTAAAAGCTTGTAGAAGGGGTTAGAACCCTTTGTGTGTGCTACCTGTGGCTAACAAACGCTCCTGATGTTGCTATGGAAATCGTGGGATTGCGGTGTGCAACTGCTGAATCCTCTGCACACACAAATGGGACTGGGAGAGGTGATAGCGACTCAGCATCCCTTTGTTCAGCCACATCAGCCTTAAGCAGGAAGCAGAACAAGTAGGAAATGGTTTGGGAGAAGGCATCTTAATTCAGGAAGTATCTGAAGATTTCTCCTCAGTGCGCTATGAGATGCAGTGGTGCACATAAGCTTTCCTTGAGTAGATTTAACTGCAGATCAAAAAAAACCTGGGCAGTCTGTTTTCATCATTCTTTTGGGTGATCACTTGAGAAATGCTTCTGTTCTCCAGAAATCTGTCTAAACCCTGGTCTGAGTTAGAACTTCTGCCCCATTTTTACTTCAGGGAATTGCAGGAAGGGTATTTCTCCTCAATGAGCTGGGATTTCTAAACAGACCATGGGTCCTGCGACACACTGTGGTGGATAATTTAGAGTAGAGATGTGACACATCTTGAGAGGCAGTTCAGGCAGAGAGACCAGATCTTAAATGGAAGGAGGATGGTTAGAAAATGGCCTTAGAATTACAAAAGAATTAATTAGAGTTTTTCCACCATAAAACCGAAAAGAGAAAATAATAGGCAAACTTGAAGTTTTCTTATGGGGGAGCCTTTGAATTTTGGATGAGTAGTTTTTCCTTGAAATGTAATGCTGAGACTGAAACTTCCCAAGTGAGTTCTGCTGTTTGAGCTGCAAACTCTTCCAAACCAGGCTTTGTGTGCAGGTATAGTCTAGAAAGTAGATGACAAGGTAAGGTTCTGATCCTAGTGCAGGCTCTAGTACTGTAAACATGAGACATTGCAGACAAAAACTGTAGGAATAGAGCTTTTTTTCTGGTGGTCACTGACAATGAAGAAATGTTGATCTCCAGAGTGCTGCCTTTATGAA
Organism: Bambusicola thoracicus; assembly: GCA_002909625.1. NCBI lineage: Eukaryota > Metazoa > Chordata > Aves > Galliformes > Phasianidae > Bambusicola > Bambusicola thoracicus. The sequence continues at coordinate 246,269 of PPHD01000004.1, forward strand.
ATCACTCTCCTTACAAGAAATTCAGTTCATAATCTCTTTGGAAGGTGATTAGAGGAAAGCAAACAGGCTCACACAGCTCAGTGCATGATGGAACTGTCAGTATGTTGCCACTTATTGTACCTGACTCATTTTAAAAGCCAAATCAGAACTGTGTAAATGGCTCCCATTCCTGGCATAATTTAAATAGAATACCATTGATTTTGTTTTATTTAATTTGGCTATCATGCCATCATATTGGTGTCACTTCCATTTTCTTGCTGAGGGTTGCTCATCAATAATTGACAGCAGCATCCCCTCAGTTCACTTTGACAATCCAGCGTTGTCCCCATACCTGAGCCCTCACTTGTCTCATTCTGCTATTACAACATCCTAGTGATACAACCATGGAAACATTGTTTTGTCTCCATAACGTTGTTATAATTACATCATGAAGTCTTGAAGTAATTAGTGTTACAATAATATACCAAAAGAAGACATGACAGATGCATGTAGTCCATGCTGTAGCATTTGTTAAGATTGTACTGAAGTTTGTTTGCATATCTCCGAAGAGTGGTAGTTGCTAATAAATGCTTACATGCTAATTACTAATTTCAGCAAAGAAAACCCGGCTCCTACTGTGTCACAAGTAATTCTCTATTTCTATGTAAACACAAAAAGAACTGAATATTGAAACTATTTTTAACCCAGAAGGTGACTAGGAAGTTTGTAGTCTATGAATCAGTTAACTCTCCTCTTTTCTGTACCCATCTTTGTTCATCTCAGAACACTTTATAAACTGGAACGAGGGATCTTTGCTGTTCTTTTGAGGCAGATAAGTATCACTATAACCATTTTACAGAAGGACAAATGAGAGAGACAAATCTGTGAATAGCCTGAGGTCATTTTACAAATCCAGAGCAGAACTGTTACAAGAACCAGAGACTGCAGTGCATATGTAGGAACTTGTGTTCATGAATACATGCAGTCACTCTTGTACATTAAAATCACCCAAAGGCTTTAAATATGAAGATAAGGTAGTATTTGAAATCATATAAATGGCAGGATATCATTAGGGCGAAAAAACTCCTACCCTTTGTGTTCATTTTCAGTATACTGACCCTAACCAGTGCTACCCTACGGTCAGTGCATCCAGAAGGCGTAGAAAAGCACAGGACTGGAAGAGACCTTCAGGGTCATCAAACCTGCCATGTCTGCTGACAGCTGTGCCACACAGTTGTGTCTAATCAAACCTGAACTGCTCTTTCAGTTTAGATATTTTGTCTTTTATTAAGACAGTAAAGAAGGTGGTGGGGAAAATGGGGATTCTAAAACATAGGTAGAAAATGGCCTATCATGGGGAAAAACAGGTTTTGCTCTAAAGAATCAGAATCTGCGAATGAATCAAATCCTGCAGTTCTTCTCTGCCTGAAATCTGGAAGAAAGCCAATGGCAATTTTGCTGTAGCTGAGGGTACTTCCAAAATGAGTGAAGATTTGACTGCCCTGGGGCTTCATCTGTCTTCCTGTTGACTTCTATGCAACTTCTACTGGGGCTCTGAAGGCATGTGTGCCTGCGTGTATAGGGATGGTGGCCGGAGAGTTATGTCTGTTGAGCAGCCTCAGCTGGAGGTTTATGAAACCATTTTGTCCATAAATTCCTTGGAGGCTGCAGACAACCTTTCTTTTTTTCCCAGAGGGAGACTGTGGAGTTGACTTCTGTTAGTTGAAAGTTCATAGCAGATCTGAGTCAGTAGCTCCTCTGCCTGATGTTAGTGTCTAAAAATGTCCACCCACACTGCTACAGACAGAGTTGCAGCATAGCAAGGAGGCAGCTCCAGGCCTTGACAAGGTGCAGCAGATACAATCATTTCATTAGGGACTTTTTTTGAAGTGGTTTTCAGGGGCTTTGGCACTTCTACAAAATTGTAATGGCACTGGAGTGCCTAATTGCACTGGGCTCTTGGCGTAGTTCCAGCGTAGTGATGGTTCCCTTTCTTCCTCTCTTCCTTCTCTGTTGTTTCCCCAGCCAGGCTCACAGGAGATGGCAGGAGCTCCCAGCAGGGAGGAAGAGGTGTAAGCACACAGTGTCAGCCTCGTGCTTCTCTTCCCAGGTCCAATGAGGACTGATGCAAGCACAGGCAATGCTGATGCAGTGGGGAACACAGATCCCACGCTCCGGAAGGTTTGGAAGCATCAAGCTCTATTTTAAGTGTGTGCTGTTTTGTTAGCATACCATAAACCACAGAAAGTGTTATGAGCCTGAGGGGGGGGGGGGG